>PDGT01000076.1:1473359-1541313 GCA_003671415.1 Megathymus violae
ACCCCCCCAAAAAAAAAAAAAAAAAAAGAAAAAATAATACAAAAGAATAGCAGAATTAAATATAACTTACGTTGCTACATGATTTTGGTGTAGAATAGATTAAAAATTCTTGTCGGGCTTATTATTACAGAATATCAAGGTCCGAGAAGATGACGTAAATTTAATGTTTGATGAACATGGCATTCAGGAGCTTGGTCTGCCATATGACCCTCAAAAAGCTATCACTCATGTAAAAGACATGGAGTTTGATGAGGACGTACCACCTGGCGATCGCTCAAGAGCACCTAGCCGCGGGGCCGATCTTAAATCCATTAAAAATCTGGTCCAACCTTCGCAAATGCCTATCTCGCAAGGAGATAAAGAGCCCCGAAGCAAGACGTCTAGTTACATCGACGAATCTGAAGGTTCAACTTATAAATTATATCTTTCGTCTATCGAATCTTCTACAGGCTTTTAAGCCATCAGCTACATTTTTATACCATAATAAGATTTGAAGAGGAATTTCATACCTTTCATAGTCACTCCCTGAAGTCATTGTAATATTAAAAGGTAATTTAAAAAACATGTTTTTAATTTGTATTTGTGAAAAACTCTCGCATCAGTTCCAGCTCGCCGCAGCCGCTTAGCCAGTCATGTACCACAACCCATGCCAAGACAAAGTCGTTTACCTAGCCAAGCTCTTGAAACAGAGACAAGACAAAGTCGCTTGCCAAGCCAAGTGCAGTCGGCACATTTATCGTTTTCTGAGGTAACTGTAACTATGTGTAACTCTGCCTATTATATTTTAACCGTGGGAGTCCTCAACATGTAGTTAATATTTCTTGTTATGTAAGGTTCCACCTGAAATTATCCCTGATGAATCATACGAAGTGAAAGACGATATACAGGTAACTGCAGGGAGTGAAGAAGGAGCTGTTCAAGAGCCGTCTGAAGTACCTGAAGATATTCCAGGTTCTATACGAAATACAATTTTTAAATTAAATTAGTATTCATCTACTTTGCTACAATCCGCGAAATCCTGTAGATGTTGGTCTTGTGTCTTCCATGTCATTCTCCCGCACGAAAGACTCGAGCTCCAATCTGGCACGCTGTAATTTATAATTATCTCAAGATTGATTAACAATAATCACTATCATAATAAAACTATAATAAAAATAACGTAAGTACAAAATTTTAAAAGATCTTGAAAAACCATCACCATTAAACCCTGAAACATGTATTATTTTTATTTGAAACTGAAAGCCAAAACTTGAAATACAAACATTAATTATTTCTATTTATTTAAATAATATATATAATAAAGAAAACAAAAGTAAATTTATTTCACCTATATAAACTCTCCCTATAATCTATATAAACCCTCTCAAAATTACGATTTGCCGGCAGTACAATGTTACCCCGTGCGCCCGTATATCATTCGGCCAAATTAAAACCATGCGGACTGAGTGCGTTTATAATGCATATACTACGTACCAAGTTAACTGGGCGGGTTAGTCAATTCACAACCCTAAATTATCAGATTTATTTAAAATGCTCAAAATATAAATACAGTATATATTATTTGTTATTGTCCTTTTTTTAATTTCACAACTGGGCATTTTGAAAACGTCAGTTCGCTAACGAAAACAATACGTCACTGAAATCGTGTTGGTGCTCTTTTAGAGTTTGGAACCACTGAGTCGGTGCCATTTTGATTTTTTCATTCATCCCATCCGTACACAGTAATATAACAAGTCTATATGTTTCACAAATTTTTGTTACGCTACTCGCTACAGTGGATCTTTTCATAAATACGCTAGTTACTGCTTTACTTAAGTTGCTAACCCTAAAATGTTGTATGCGTTTTATATTGTATGTTTTAATTTATTTATTATGTCCACTGTCTAAGTATTCGGAATTTATTTATTAAATTTTCACTATTTAAAAACAGTTGTGGGTTTAATGTTTAATACGAAATTACCGAAGCCTTAAAATATTTTGAATACAAGATTGCAATAATCAATTGCAAAATCATTCCAAATATTTTATTATTTTTTACAAATCTCGTCCTAATTATTGAAACAAACTCCTGCATGCAATTGGGAATCTTTCGAGGTTAAACAGGAACTTGAATTTTGTGAACAATTTCGTTTTACCATTGTCAATTACTACTGACATTGATGACATGCTGACACATTAATATGTTAAGCATTAACGACCTTGTGGCCAACTAAAGCGTATTCATTAAAAACATTGATATTAACAGATGACCGCACGGAAGGGGATGGAGAAAGTGCCCCAACAGTATCAGTACCAACATCTGCTCCGGAGACTGATGCCAGTGAGGTGGAAGACATCGCTGAGGATATGACTACTAGTGGCGAGGAAGAAGGCTAGAGAATTATCCTAGAGAATTTTCATTTTATTTTAGTTACCTTGATGTATTTCTTGACTTTTTTACTTTTTTATGTTGTCCATTGGTTTGAGATCTCCCCTAGAGTAGCAAGTACCATAGGAATTAAAATGGGAATTTTATTTGTTTTTTATTGCGTTTTTTTTTTATTTTAGCTTGTTTGTGAAACTAATTTTGTTATTTTAAATTCTTGTTTGAGAATAATTTAAAGTATGAAATACATTTCAATGTTCAGTCATTAAACGTTATGTTACAACCACACTTATTTTTAAAGTAGCAAATGCCCTCGCTTCGCTTCGGAAAAACTACCTTACGCTAAAAGATAGCATCTGCATTTTTCTGGGTTTTTCTCGTTCTGTGAATTAGAAATACATATATTAATTCATATTTTTTTATTTATGGACGGACGTAAATTCAAACAACTATTGTTTTGTGTTCTATTGCGCCAATAAAGGCCCCTAATAATGTTTTTTCTCATATATCGTTTATGTACAGAAAACGATCAGTTAGAATTTTATTATTAGTGTAGATATAGATTACTTAATACAATTTTTGTCTCAAATACCATCGCCGACTAGATTAATCTTTTCAGTATTCAGTACAGAGGCTATTTTTGTACATAGAAATATTTTTCACAATTTATAAATTGAACTTATTTCCTAATAATGGAGAATTTATTGCAATCTCAGATTCATGAAGGTTGTAAACTAGCATTGCCCGTAGGATTGCAGGAGTTAATGAGTGACATCTCCAGAGAAGTAGGTATCGTATATATGTATGTATAATGCTCTATGATCCAGTTTTAAACTAACTAAAAAATAAGTAAGATGCAGCATATATGTATGTACCTCTAAAACTCATTAGTAAAACAGAAACGCTATTGAACAAATAATGAATTTATTTTTTTAAAACTTACTTCGTGTCTTCTACTTAGAATCTCCTGTAATGATAAATATTTCAGTTAGTATAATCATATAACACATGCTTGCATAGGTATTGCGATCACAACCTGAAGACATATACCAATTTATCGCCAATTATCTTGAAGCTTTGCTGAACGCGCGAGAAGTCTTATCCATCGCTTGTCGCATATGTGGAGAAATCAGCAACTGCTCTTGTCAGCCGCAATTGGATGACGAGTTATCCCGAATCGGACTAAGCCATGAAGACGTTGCAAAGGCGAAGAATATAATACTGGATCACTTTGATAAGGGTCAAGGTTTCTTTTGTGCTGATAAATTATGTGTTGATATATACACCGGACACTAGCCAGACTAAATATACTAACTGACAAGGGTTTTAAATATTTGTAACAACGTCCAGTAATAGAAGGTTTTCACGGTGCATACGTTCAAATCACGATATCAGATACCATTAAGCAAGTTACATTCACGCAAAAAACTCAATACTTTTACGTCTATCTCAGGTGTATATGAGACATCGATTGCGTTTTCTTTCCAAATGTCTCTAACTACCCACCTTTTCAAACGCAGTAATAATATCTCTCTAAAATTTTGAGGCCTAAATAAAATCCATGCCAACTCTTACAAAAATACACACAAACCCGTTGCGAATAACAAAAACTTTGTCTCATACAATTTATTAATATCCCAGTTTAAGTTATTCAAAATAGGTTAAACCAATTTTTCGCAATCCCAGTGAAGTTATTGTGAACGCAAGCAATTTTGTGGTGTTAGTCTATGCGAAGTGCTTCATCTCACTTCTGTTAATGACCACTGGGTTCTTTACCACTCAGTTTAAACTCGACGATAATCATTCTCTACTACATCCATCTACCGTGAAGTATTTTTCACGTTTTAGTTCACGTATGAGCGAGCTAGTAATAAGGAGGTTCTCCGGTAATCGGTGATATCTTTGGTGTTGAGGATGTCCGAAAGCTATGGTGATCCTGAGTATTATTATTATTATTAACATAAAAAACATGATAACAATAAGTCACGACCCCGCAGCACAGTTGAGAGTCGACAAGCGAAGGATTCGGGTTCGGTCCCGGCCGGGTTAGAAATATATGTAACATAAATGTTTGATCTCGGGCGTGAGTGTTTGTGATGTCATGTGTACGTCCATGCCGCCGGTAACTGGCGTAACCTAACCTAACCTAGAAATCCTAGCGCGGGTTTATGAGTGTGTCAACATTTTATTATTTCAGTTCATGAAACCAACCTGCTGATTAAGCTCGCAACAAAGACTAGTATGACTCAGATGCAGTTAGTGGAACTGCAGAAGGCTATATGGAGATCATTCCAGCGATATATTTCAAAGCGCAAGGTAATAACTAACAATGCCGTCATTAATAATGATTTTAAATCCTGTACGTATTATGAAACAGATGGGATTACAGGCGTCAATGCCATTTAAACACAAATTGTCGGAACTAAATTTTCGAACCCTAACACATCATACAACCTTGTTTTTTATGGACACCATACCTCGAATATTATTTATTTTCTCCATCACGTAAGACTAGATGGTGGAGACTACCAATTTCCATTAAATTCGCCTTGTGTATCTCCTACAATAAAATAATAAATACCTTTAAAGTTATAAACAATTATCTCTTATACGCCTCGTACCGAGCCGTAATGTCGTACCCGACCCCATAGCCCAGTTGCTAATAATGATCGTGCCTCCAAAAGATGGGTTCTGGGTTCGATTCCCGATCGAGACAAATACATACATGCGAGACTTAATGTTTACTCTCGAGTCACAGATGTGAGTGTGTGTTTATTTATTTTACGACACTGATACGACACACTCATTGCTACTAACGAAGGGATAAAGTCGATAAGAACTTATGGAGGACTCCTCGATAACAAGCAATTCGCACTAAACAGTGCGGTGAAACTAAGCCTGGCCGATCGTAAGACCTAACCGCCCTAAACTTAATAATTTTCTTTTATAGGAACTCCAAGTCTCGTTCGCTAAGTTCGGCGACAACGCGACGGAATCGACCGCGGAGAATACCTCTAGTTTCTCATTACAGAGCAGCGCCTCAGATTTTTACAAACCCTCCTTTTCTCTTGATGCCCTTTCTGCACTGCAGGACGCGCAGGTTTAAACTTAACTAACGTTAATTAGTTGTTTCTTAATTATGTAAGAGGCCCCCTGTCAGGAGTGTCTTGAATAACAATAACAGTATACTCGTACAATTTTTTAATACTATGACTACTTTTACAGTTTAACATTACAACAAAACTTGGTACGCTCTGATACCATCATCTTTACTCGACATCTTGCTTAATTGCTTGTCTAAATAAGTAATGATGTTACGTTTTTAATAGAAGTAAGAAGAAGCTTGTAAGAAGTCTTCGGATCAAATTATATTTTTTTTTACTTTCTTTATTGATAATATCTTCACTAACTCACTTTTCAACTGATTTCGATTTTCAAATCGGTCATGGGCCCTCTGAATCCGACGCTTTCAGATGTTTTCCCAGGTCACCAGTTCACCTGGTCTGGAGCGAAGTTATTCTCGTTTTGCTTAAGCTTGGATGCTACTGGATAGTTAAAATATACAACTGTTCTTAAGTATTAGAAATGGTGTTTGTCAGTGCCTTTCCACGTGCTAAGGGATGAATGAAAGAACAAGATATAGCATCTGCTAAGCAGCATTTCCGTGACAATTAGACAACGAATTCTGCAATTGGCAATGAACGGGTGATAGACTGACAAGATACTGATACTCGACAAGTTAATGATCTTATGTCCCGACCGAGTACTTCCCCGAGTTGAGTCCTAACCGACTGACTATTATATTTCGTATAGTAATTTTTGTCTTTGTTTCTTCGGGATATCATAATTGCGAGTATATGTTACCTGCGACACAATGAATCAAGAGTAAAGAGAGTGAATGTAAGAGCCTTATTTATGGCATCATAATCACTTTGAATAATTGTCATTTAAATGAAAGTGCATAGGTACTTGTTGATTTTAAAACTGTGAGATGAATTTCTAGTTGCCTAACAACGCACAACATGGGCGAACATTAAGAAACCGTTATAAACACGTCAATGAGATATTGTTACTGAACTTTGCAATTATATTTATATTTTTATTGTTAAAAATAATAACATTATTAATAAAGTAGATTTAATGTCAATGAGTCTTTCATTTTATGAATCTTAAAAAATCCCAGTTACTAAAATGAGTCAAATTAGGTAAGGCCCTCAGCCGAATCACCTTTTCCTGAAGTATACCACCAAAGTAAAACTAACCTTATGTACCAATATAGATAACCATACAATATTAACTCAAAATAAACAAAACACTGGATCTCATATAGATACCAAATACATTGTAGTCGTTTGTCGATTTCCACACCTGAGAGTGAGATACTAAATTAAATTTCTAATTAAATACGACTCGTTACATACATACGAGTACATTGTTACGACTGTTTCTCATTAGTGTAAGCGAAACCTTTTGACTGCCAAATGTGACGTTTCAAACACCTTTCGCGATTTCAACGTTTATCAATCTCCCGTGTTCTGCGATTGCGGCTTCTTGTACACTTAATTTTGAACGTAATACGTACCTAATTATACCGACTGGCATAGTTCTCTCGCCTTTATAATTTACACAACGTAAATATTTACTTTGCAGAACAAACAAATGTGTCCGTCCACGAGCTATCCAGAATGTGAGTACCAACATACAAAATACATAAGTGTTTACAAACAGTCTAACCGTAAAATTTATTATTTGATATAAGTATTATTCTTTTGGATATCGATGAACTCTAGTACCAGCTCAGTCCTGTTAAATATCCGTAACGGTGTAGAAATGATTTAAAAATCATGTATGATATGGTCTCGTATGCAACGCTGCGGGTCAACGGTGAAAAATAATAAAACCATCTATATTCCCATCATGTTGCAGGTAACGTATCGGTCTCAGCTACGACCCTCGCCGGTTCCTTCGTGAATCTACCGCGGAAGATCCCTTACTCTGTCCATAATTCAGAATGTGACAACCTGTTAATCAAGTCCGAGAAATCAGTATTAAATCTATTGAAAAGTTTACTTTTTGCTGAGAGTCGACAGTGCCATGGTCTCCCGGCACGTGAGGAAAACGTTGATAAATACCACTCCCTCGATTCTACCGACGACCAAAACACTGATAGTGAAGATATTGATGATACTGTCAGAAGTATATTCAGTCAAGATATTTACGAAGTGCGTTCGAAGAAATCAAAGGAGTCTCAAACACGTGCAATGTTCAAAGCGATACAGGAGAATCTCGATGAAAGTAGCAGCGGAGGGTCGTGAGCTGTAGCTAACTTTAAAAATATTATAAAATATATTCTTTTTTAAAAATGTATTCCTTTTCTAAAAATTTATTCCATTTTACCTGCTTTAATTTATCATAACTGTTTTGTATTAGTGTGTATTGTACTTATCCTTTACATAATAACCTTTAAATTTAAATTACATTATTGGTTGTCAATGAGAAACTCTGCGTTTTATGAAAATTTTACCATCCACACCACACCGACAACTGACAAGCCCTGAACCTTTCACATACTTTAGCCGTACTGGGGCGGCTTAGAATACTCCCCCCAATCTCATGCTGGCAGAACAGGGTGTCGTAAGAGGCGACAGAAGCCAGCCTGCTTGGTGATGGTAGGGCTTCGGGTATGGATTATATTATCAGTATTATTATTAAGTCATTAATATTATTAGTGGTATTATTATCTTTCCGTGAAGCCTGCCTGGCTAGCTACCACCCTCCCACTCGAGTCAGCCGCCGAACGACTCGTCGCGTTCCGGCTGGGGGCTTGAGAGTCAGTACTTGCTTTCTAACCTTCTTCTCATCTCCTGGCCGACAACGCATCAGTGATACTTTTGGTCTTGCTGATGTCCATGGGCGACGGTAACCACTTACCATCACGTGGCTCGTCTGCTCGTTTGTCGACTATTAACATAAAAAAAAATACATACAGTCGTAGATCTAGTGGATTCCTCTTTTTTTAACCAATACAGTGACATGGCTAAATAAATATGTGCTAAGTAATTATGCCAACTAAATGTATAAAAAAAAACAAATGTCGTAATTTTATATTTAAATTTATTATGCGTTGCGACTTACTAATAATAACTTATTGTCTAACCTTACGTTAATACCAGATGAAGATACTCTCATTAAATATAATATAATTATTTGGTCATATTTTATACGATAATTTATTTATTATGCACATTACATATTGTCAACATAATAACTTTTTTATATTTCCAAAACGTGTCCAACAAACTTGTGCTATTATATATTACTATTATAAACTGTGATTTAAATGCTTTCATTTCACAAAAACAAACTATTGCATTATAAACAACAACAATAAAATTTTAATTAATACAACAATCGTAATAAATATGCATAGCAGCTCGCAACAGGCTCGTCGGCATAATACGTCAAGACAGTAATTAATTATAATAACAATCAAACCAAGGTCGAGTATTTAAAACCTAAGCTAACAATATATTCTACACTTACCGATCACTTAAGGAGAGTTAGTATTTAAATTACAAGTTCTTAGAAATACGTTAGTAGAAATCACAGCAGATCTCGATTTACTACATAAAATATCATCACCTATTGTATAATGATACTATGTTTAGTTTTAGGATATATAGAAATTTTCTCTAAGGTAACAATAAAAATCTGGTTTTTGGTAGAGAAACAACATTTCAATTTTAATAGACTAGTAAAATATATTTATTTTTATTTCAAAAATAAATAAAACACGATAATTGTTCGACGGGAAGAATCGTAACCTATCATTAGAATATCGACAAGTCTATGATATCCAAACTATCAACAGACAATTGGTTAGAAAATTATAAATGTACCTATATTATAACTTACGAATAAATGATAAAAGTTTTTACAATTTAAATACAAAAAAAATATTATCTCTCTAAGTTACGGTTATTTAAAAAATATTAGCATTATTTTATTATATTCATCATCATTATTCAAATAATATCATTGTGATCAACACTTCATCGTTGTTATGATTAATTACCTCGATATATCTTGCGTCACAGACGACATTATAAATGATTTTAGTATTTTTAGATTTAGCAATATTACAACAGAGATCTATACTTTGGTATATTCCGAATGGTGTAATTGATCATGTCATGTATATATTATGAATTTTAATATATTACGAATACTAAATCATCTTTACACGATGATGTAACGAATATTCGTATCATCATAACATAAAAACGAGAAGAAAGATAAAGATGAATTGAATGTTATGTGTATCAAAACTAAAAATTCATTAAATACAGATAATTTTATGAGAGAATAAGTTAAGTCAATAAGAAAAGAACAGCGAAACTGATAATGCCGGTGGTATAAACGTGGGTAAATATTAAGATACAGCTTAGATTTATAACGGTGTGCACAAGGGCTTGGGAGTACTTTAAGGTAACTTGAACTAACTGAAATGTGGATTTCATTTAAACATACATTTTAAACAAAAGTCTATTAGCATGTGTCATATCAAGTGTCCCGAGACGCATATTGGCTGTCATGAGGTATGTAACTGCTAATATCATGTACTGCACATAAGAACTCTAGATTCCTATCAGATAGTGTCCACGCCGCCTCCCATCAACTTGTTCCCGTACTCACTTAACACCTGTAAAATATCATAAGAAAAATGATGAAACTGTACTGTTCATTATATTTTATTGTTACATACATAAATAAAATACATATGAATCTAATGAATAATGTCTAATGAAGCTACTGCCGCGAATTGAGATATAGATCATCTCTGATGGTACTTAATGGACTACAAACAACAACCATATCGGTAAAAATATATAGCTAAAACACAATATGAGTATTACAGATATCGCGGAGCATATACGAATAGCAAATAGTAAAGGGAAAACGTACCTTATAAACGAAAATATAATGATGTCTGTTAGACAGCGAGTGAGGCCGCTGCGCGCGCAGATCTCGCACGGTGCGCGGCACGTCCGCGGCGCCGGCGGCCAGCGCGCGCGCGCATATGTCCGCCGCCACCAGCGCCGCCGAGCGGCCTGCGCCCGAAGCGCACACCACCACGCACGGACGGACCGCTGATAACAGTAACCGACAGCTTAACGTCCGCTTCCAGAATCGAAAGTACTCAAAAAAATATCCACAGCTATCATCTGCCCTATTCCTGATCGTACTGGAAGTTCCTAAATTCGACATTCTATTTACAATTGACACGGTTAGTGTCAATCGAACTACGAGCGCCGCTAACAGTTCAATAGTTAAATTACAATAACGATTCAATACATCTCAGTAGTTCGATTAAGAGGGGGCCTGCTTGCTGAACGGGAGCTCTCGAGTCCGTTTCCCTGGAGTAGAGAAGTGACATAAACGGTTATTCACGGATATTGGTTGTTTATGATGTGCCATTTTTTTATGAACTTTTAATATGATCCGCAATAAAAAATCTAAGCGTTAAAAACCTTACTTTAATGACATCACAGTATATGCGGACAGGAACACTGACTCTCATAGAAGTAACTAAAGTCACTGCCATATCTATGTAAGAGAAATTAAAAGTTAATTTCTTCGTATATATTATTATTATACATATTTTCCGATACCTTCGAACTCCGAAGCAGCTTTCATTCTTCCGAGGGTACCATTAGTGGCACGACCCCGCCGCATCATCTCCTCGGCCTTCGCTGGCGAGTACACATTCAGACCGTTCCCGGAGCCGTTGTCGCTCCGCAATTTCGATAGGTTATTGTAGGATGAGCGGCTTTGGTCCCCATAGATCACCTCCACTCCTGTAATATTAAAAAAAACAAAATGTACATCATTTGTTTTAGAGGTGATACGCCGCGGTTGCTAGTATTCTAGCAGGCCTTGTCTTTTGCACAGCTTGCATGAATAACGAGTGCTTATTTAAGAAAATAATATAATGTAAGTAAACCTAAATAGACCAGGGATGTTATGGAGCTCCGGAACCGTAACCAAAACTATCGGAGGTCCAAAATAAAAAAGAAACCGTAATCGAATCCGATAAAAATGTTTCGGATAATTTCGGATAGAAGCAGAGTCTACATAAAACACGTTATGGTAGGTTTTCGCCCGCCGATATGATACACTAGCCGCATCGTTCTCATTTTAGACAATATAATAATTATAGACATTATAATAATACCTGGAAACATAGTCAAACTTTGAATGTATTAATAAACATTATACTATTTTTGCAAGTTGCAAATCATCTAATATTCATATCCGAAATTATCCGAAACAATCGGATAATCTAAAATAATTTCATAGCCGTAAATGTAAACGAAACCGGTAAAATATTATTTTTATCCGTATCCATATCCAGATCCGAAATTTCATATCCATAACATGCCTAATTTAGACTACAATTATAATTGTCATTATGACCATGGAGCTAATCGTAAACCCCGCCAACATTCTGCATTGACGCAACACTCCAGACCGACGACTTACTGCCCATATTTGCCCAGCTACCGTTATTAGCTTACTGGCAAATCTTAGGTTGAGGCCTACACCAATCAAAACTTGCTCACCTTCTTCATCGTATTCTTTGGCATTTTGCGAGATCTTCATGTAACTTCGCATCTCTGATAAGAAATCTATCACTGAGTCATAGTCATCGGGCACGCCTTTAGCTGGCCAGAAGTACCAGAGATGCGTGACCTCTCTCCAACTCCTAGTGGCCAGATTAATGAACTGCACACTCGAGATTGCGTATTTGTCGCGCTGCTCCCGTTTCTTAAGGATAATCTGGAACTCTGCGAAGGTCCGACGGTTGTCTGATATTTCGGATGGTGGGAGGTATTCGTAACATTTTTCCTGAAATGTACATCGATGTTACTCTTTTGTTAAACAGTGTCTGATATATATCATTCGTTGGTTTTGTATAGATTAGGTACTTGTCACGTCATATCTGATGAATGCATGTGAAATGACGAAAACGGGGGATTTATTTTCGAGTCGAGATCTTATTGAAAGTTTACATATTCATGCATATAATGCAAAGTAATTATTTTAATTCAGACCTTAGAAAAGTAAATCGTTATACATACCACACCATTCTCCATGTATTCAGTAAGCATGACCACGAGCCTGGAGTTCTGCTCCCACACCATCCGCCAGAAGTCTACCACCGTGTTGGCGAGCGGCGCCTGGCACATGATGTAGTAGTTGCGGATGTTCCCTGGACCCTGCAACACATTAACAACTCGTAAATATAGTTAAGACCTAATTCAATTGCTTGATGAAAAGTTATATCTTACGTTTCAGGTATTACAAAAAGATTACAAACATAATTTCTGTATAATTTATTAATGCTTCTGAGAAATTTCGTAACCCTATACACCAATGTAACGACAGAAAAAACATAAAGAATACTGTAAAATAATTATTTTCCACGTGCCGTTAAAAAAGCAAGCGCATTGTACAAAGAGAATATATATATATATATCTATATATCTATTTCTAATATTTTTACACTTTGTATTATACATATATGTACCTACACATGTATGATAGAATGGATTGCATTATCTGCTTTTATATATTAGTATAGTTTTATTTTCATGAAACCATAAGATCTTTAAAATAAATTCATCAAACTCACTGTAACATAATTGGCGTTGATGTATTCAGATGTGGGATCGTTTCCAATCCGCCTTAGCGGTACCCTGGTCTCCGGCAGCGGCAGCACGTTCGAATACCGGTTCTTATCCTCGCAGCCAGGAGGCACTTCGTCAGGCCTCACCGTCACCGAGGGGATCTCGGCGAATTCCGCTGACATGGAATCTATGTCGAGCGCGAAGTTTGCAAGAGCTGCATAGTTCATCGGGTGGGAGGTCACCTGAAATTACGTTACAAAATTTCTTAAATTCAAATTTATTTCTCATAGTTACATTTGGCATCACGTTAATTTGTTGCAGAAACAGTATTTTATGTAATAGCCGGCAAAGGAGTTAAGGACCCGGACAATAGTTAAGTGTTAATGTCTATTACCCATCTACAACCTTAATAGTAGAAATGACAACAACGCGTTGCCGACCCAAAACAAAAATTCGTTTGCCATACAAATCTGTAACATACATATTTAATCCCAGGGTATAACTAGAGTTTTATTGCAATTGCATCGTCAAACTGCGAACCAAGTTTCAAATTTTCCTATTCAGTAGATTCCAATGAGAGACAGAACTGCTTCTCATCAGATATAAAAAGACTGTTACTTCGTCGTCATACGCCGGGTTCCCATAGCTGCGCTTGCTGGCACGCAGACGCTGGTTGCCCTTGCGCTGGCCCACGCTGACACTGTCCAAGCTGTACGCATCCAATGACACCGGGGTACACCGTTGTGCGTAAACCCCGCGTCGTCCGCGTCGCCGTACCACCAGCTGAAAGACAACGTAGATGAAGCTGGTCGTTGACAGTCCAAGATTCAAGTATTAAATTTTTTTTGTTTTTTAACAATTGAAGTAACTGGTCGAACCGTCACAAACATAATGAGCTCGTAATTTAAAAGCATAAACGGCCTGGATTGGACTTCGGCAACTCTAACTTCGTAAAGTTATGTAAGTATTAGAAATTAATTATCATTTGCTTCAATAGCGGGGTACCTGAGTGTTCTCCGCAATGTTCTCCAAGGTGAGTCTATTAATCCGCACTTGGTCTTCGTAGTGACAATGACTTGAACTTTCTCAATGTAAAAGTGGACCGAGACAGGAAGTGAAATGGGTTATGTTGCTTACAGACCACCTACATGATGTTAAGTTACTGTTATTCATAATTATTATCTAATTATCATCTATGACATGATCATCAAATCATTATTTTCCCCCACAAAACACTTTTATAGTTTTCCCTTGCCAACTCATTTTTATAGCTCGTTACTCTATTGTACTCTATATAATAATTGGAATATGCCATGTGTTGTTTTACAACATGTACTGAGAAGTTTCTTTTGCCGTTTCTTCTCCTCAATGTGAAAGCACCGTTTCGAAACGATAGTAAAAGAAAAAAATACGTGCATGAGTATGTTAACAACGTCCCTAAATGATTAAATGATTTTGAATTTTAACAATAACAATAATAAATGTTACCGGAAAGGTTAAAGCTAACAACGACGTCCGTTTGACGTTAAGATCATATTGCCAGATCGCGCCGACCAAATCTTACTCAGCTTCCTTACAAAGTAAGACAGACACTACAGTGTTCTGTGGATGTAAACCTCAGGAAATAACAACCTGATCAATTCACGTACTCGCACGGGCTCGGTCTCGCCGCTGGATCGCGTGGTTTGAAAATGATTTCAATGCTGTTATAAGTATTAATAATGCGTGCCATGAACCCTGCTAGATATATACTTAATATACTACAAGACAATAATAATTAATATACTCTTCAATAACAGAGTGAGGGGCTTAACGGTAGGCTTTATGAGTTAGTGTATATAACATCTTAGACTTCATCATCACTTACTGTCAGGTGGGATTGTTGTCAAGCGTTAGTTTATTTTATGTAAAAAATACTACAACAGTTGTTATTTCATTTTTACGTTGTAATATACAAATATATAATGTCTACTAATGGAATTGATCTTTGGCTCCGAAGTTTTATCGCTTACGGAAATGGAAATGGTGTCTAACAGTGATGAATAAATAGATGAAAGAAGAAACTTCTCTTAAAAAAAATCATCTAAATAATAAATGAATAAATAAACGTTTACACACTCACCCCCCCACACTAGGATTCCCTGTGTTGCGGGTGGCGTGGACGTACACAAATATGAGATCACAAACACCCATGACATGAGAACAAACATTTCTGTCACATAAATGTCTGCGCGAATCGGGAATCGACCCCGATACCCCTTGCTCGGCAGGCAGGGTCGCTACTAACTGTGCTGTAGGGTCGCCCAAATGTGTGAGTATGTCAATATATTATAATCTTTTAGTTGTAATGTAATCTTATCGCTCGGTTCAGTTTAAGTTAACATCACAACTAGTAACTAGAGAAGCGACGTATTCATTAATCTTTTTCACACTTGGAAGAGTCTCGACACTCCGTTACACGAGCACTTTCAAGTGTCTACCAAATAGTTGACAACGGATTAGTTAAGTTCCAAATGCCATTTGTCATCGATCTCAACAAGAATTATTGACGGTCGGCCCTCGTGTGGGAAAAGACTAGTCCCGGGCTCTTTAGTGAGAAACAATAATTTTGCAGCCGAATTGCAATTCTCCACTTGAACAAGAATTTACGAGGTGCCCTACTCTTGGTTGTTGTCCACTGGCCACAGAAACGTCGACGTCTTGTTCCAATTTAAAGTTTGAAAACCGTAACGTGCTCGAGCACCTTAATAGATACAAATTATAAACTTTAAGGTTTACATACTTGCTAATAAAATGTACGGATGATCCATAATAATTTTTAAGCGATACTTTCAAAACGATGTGCAATACAATATCACCTCGACGGCTTGAATGAAACTGTATTGTTGTATACGTACTGAGTTTTGCTGTTTTATTTTTATATTTCCTATTGGGTTTTCCTATGGGTCTACTGGTAGACTTCTAAATGAGTTAAGTTGTACTCTTGCACATTGTTACCTTATATATATTTTTCCTGTACGTGTTCTGTATTTGTTCATTGACTGTTAAATAAATAGATAACAATAAATATGTAACCAACTGTAACTAAGTCCTATTTACTATAGATTAAAAAAAAATATTAGATTTATAGGATAAAAATATTTGTTGATGGGTTTTGGTCGTTTATGATATCTTAATTATGCAAGTCCATAACACCCGCAAAACGGGGTGTGAGCGCTTGAGCATTGAATGTCATCAATAGGATAATTTCGACCCACGGCGCGGTGCAGTGGACACACGCGAAGGTTCGTCATCACGGCATTGTTTATGAATAGCGTTGTAAAAACATCCTCCAGTGTGCGATACGGATTAGGTCCCTTAGCTGGCCTAACGTACAAGCCGGTACGGTATACGAAAGTATGGTATGGTATATTGCAAAATTCGTACACGAACAAACGTTACGGATAAAACATCCAGAATTAGTCGGCAGAAGTGGTGATGTACAAGGCTTTCGTAGGACTCTCACTAGATGAGAAGGAAAATTCCGAATGCCGCCACGTTTTGGTGAAAGCAACACAGGTTGCCCGCCGACAAGGGAGACTAAAAACCTGAAGAGAACAGGAAGACGTTGGATTCAGAGGGCTCAGGAACTGTCGGAGTAGCACCAATTAGTAATAATAATGCCAGTAACGTTATACACGAATACGTAGCTTGTAAGGGAATACGGTACAAAGTATTATTAATAGGTATTTTAATTTCAAGATTTTATGTCAGTAATTAAAAAACGAGCAATCGGGATTTTGGTGGCAAACAGTTACCGCCGAACGGTCAATTCCGCTACACTGAACATATTATCAACTAGCTGTACCCGCGTTTTCGTCCGCGTGGAATTTAACCATATTTTTAAAAGTAGCTTAAGCGTAGGAATTTAAAAGTAGCCTAAGTTACTCCTTATTACATCAGCTACCTGCCAGTGAGAATCCCTTCAAAATCGGTCCAGCCGTTTCAGAGATTAGCCGGAACAAACAGACAGACAGACAGACAAAAATTGTAAAAAATGTTTTTTTGGTATATGTACCGTATATACATTCATATGCATGTAGTAAAAAGCGGTTATTTTTATATTACAAACAGACACTCCAATTTTATTTATTAGTATAGACGTGTTGACGACGAAGACAGAATCGAGGGACGCGTTTTTTCGACTCGGTGACACTGCAATCGAAAGACGAATAACATTTTACGGATGCTTTTATTTATTTCATTAGGTCGCTAGTATTTTGCACACTATTACATACTTAATGCTGATTGATAACAAAACTAAATTCCATGGTTAGTTCTTGAATCGTTATACACAAGGTTTTGGGGTTCATGGATGTTTATAACATATCTGTGTTAATGTTAATTTTTTATATTGTTTGTTTAAAACTTATGTAATTGAGGTAATATATGTACAAAAAAAGTAAAGGCCTGGATACTGATACAGTACGAGTGAAGCACTTTCGCGTTGCCGTGCGCACGAGTCGATTCAAGCGTGCGGTCGGTTTAAACGGACGCAGGGCTCGCGTAACCTCACATAACCGAGTGACGTACCACTAACAGGTCGGGTTCTAAACCACTAATAAATAACCACTATAATATTATATAAATCAATATTGTCAATAATCACTTTTTTAACTTTTCTGAACCCTACCTCATTATTTAAGTGTCAATAAGTGAATCTACCGCGGAACATCATCAACTTTACAATTGGTATGTAATTTTTTTTATATTATCGTTACATCGTTAGTTCTCCTCGTATTCAACACTCGAAGCAAATGTAAGGTCAGCAGTGTATATCATGATAATCTGGCCGTCAGTGTGTGGTGGGTTTGAAACTCGACCTCTGACGGCCGACTATGGTGGTCTGGATTAAACTGTGAATGACCATAACAGTTTAAATTGATTAATTAATCTCAAATTTTAATTTAAAAAAAGAGTAATAACTTAAAGCATAATATCATTGTCTGTCAGTCAATCCTGGGTGGACGTGAAGTGATCGGACGTTAAAACGAACAAAGATAAATATGATGTTATAAAAATAAATACATAAAAATAAATACGTAAGTACACGCGAAAGTTATCACTGGAACCATGGCACCTATTTGAAAAATGCTTTTGTAAAATGAACAATTTGAAAGGTCCATAGTTCCGGATGAACACATATACATATATATCATGTACATATAGTTAGCTAAAGGCATGTTAATATTTTTCGACTAAGCCTCAATTTGCGTTAATTTAAATCTTCATTTTTAAACTTTTTAAACATTTTAAATATTGTATTGTATATGAATATGATTTAGAAATAACTGTTCTCAAATAAGTGATTTAATGTCTTTTTTGAGAAATAAAGATATTTAAACCGAAACCTGCTTAGATTATTATGTTATTCAACCCGAACGAAGCCTGAGCGAGCCGGTACTTCTTAATAATGGTAAATTATACAAATATGTTTATTTATCGTATAGTATAAATTTATAAGTTTAAAATGATATAGATCACAATTTTAACCTTGCAATATGTCACTTAGTTTGAAAGACATTTCCCTATTATATAGTTGCTTGTTTTGCTGAAGAATAAATTTTTAGTCAATACCCAACAAACGAGCAGACGCACCACCATACGGTAAGTGGTCACCGGTCACCTTTACCCATGGAAGTTGGTAACACCAAATAAACATAGGTACCCGCCTATCAACCGGCTCTTCACACTGCAATCGAAACATGCTAAAAACGTCACGTTTGTTTATAAAAGGAGAGTGGTAGCTACCTCAGGAGATAAAGAATCCTACCAGCATATGCATCGTCAGGGTCAAACTAGACGGTACAGAGCCCAGTGGCAAGAAACATTTAAGAGCAAAAGAAAGCTTCATCCTTTGTCTAACAGGGTGCACGAGCAGGGTCTGATGACTTAGACGGAAGGATATAACTTTAGGATATTTAGGCATTTCTTTCATAAAACCTAAGTAAAAGAGAAATTTAAAAATGGAAACGTTTCGGAATTTAATAAACACGTAATTTATTGAAATTAGACTCTTGTTCAACATACTCTTAAACTAATAGACAAATTAATTACAATAATATGAAGCGACGTCAGATAAAATCTGTCACTAAATTTAACCAAACTTTAGTTTGTAATTTTCGCTTGTGTGTAAAACTCGTAAATCTATCATTTCGTATTTATTAGAAGCACTCACTGAGCTGTTATTTAGTTTAACGACCCTGCAGCCAGAGGGAAAATTTCCTGGTTCGATTCCACCGGTGCATACAATTATATGATAAATTAACGTTTGTTCTCGGATCATGATTGTGATGTGTCTTTATCGTGTGTGTCCATACCACCCACGATAGGATCCTGTTGCGAATGTGGAACTATGTGGGCGTTTATTTGTAATACAACAGTTTCCGTTCTAACGCCCTACAGATGTATATATATACCTAATATATAAAATTCTCATGTCACAGTTTTAGTTACCATACTCCTCCGGAACGGCTTGACCGATTTTTATGAAATTTTATAGGTATATTCAGTAGGTCGGAGAATTTTTTATACCCGTAAGTGATAAGGGTGGTCCACCCCAAATTTTTATTTTTTGGACAATTTATTTTGTTTTTATTTTTTTATAATCTGACATTAAAACATACATACAACATTACATTTTCACCCTTCTACCATCAACCCCTATTTTTAATATCGATATTAGTAATTCAATAATTTTCAACCCAGGTCGATAACTGTTTAATTATCACTTGATCAGTTATACCCGCCAGATGAGATCTCCTTTTTCACTACCTATAGTTTTCGGCTATCATTAATATTGTTTGTGCATCAATCATAATAGTGACGTTTATAATAATCATTTAACTATTTCAGTGTTATTTTCAAATAAATTTATCATTACTTAAGTGGCATACTCTCGAGTGGGCAAACCATCCAGTTTGTTTGTGTTAGCTAAAGATGGGATAACAAAAAATATTGTACGCTCTATTGCGTTAAGGGATTGATATTGTTTTTAGTAAAATTATTATAATTAACAATTTATATGGCAAAACAACGTTTGCCGGGACAGCTAGTATATATATAAAAGTTCAACTGACAACTCACATCTCATTTTAATGTATTTAATCGGTACGCAAATTTGGGTATACCAAAGACTAACAAGTCCAGAAAATAGATTTCCTAGTCAGGGTACAGGCCCCAATCTCTATTTACAGATCCAAACTATTTGCAGCCGACAAAAAGTATACTTGTCGCGTCGTCCTACGCGTTTACCTTTTCAACAACTTTTCCACATAACAGTACCCAAAATAAATCGTAACATTAAACATAAATCACGTTACACGAAACGCTAATTTATCTTGTTAACTAATTACATACTAACATACAATTACATCATTCGCATTTCAAATTCTTATAACGCCTTTCCCGTCTCTATCATTGCGACGCGACGCATTAAAGCATTAGTATTATGAATTAAAATGTAACCGTTGCTGATATGAGACCAATAAAGCTTTCAAACAAATCGCTTCTCGTAAGTTGGCGGTTGGTATTTGGTATCGTTGGCAACCATAAACATTCCATTGCAACCCGACTAGTTGTGACACCAGACTCCGCTTATCGCTACCGAGAATGAAGCCGTTATATCGGTCACAGGTGCGCCTCGCGATTATGAACTCCTGGTACTTTACGATTTTAATTGTGGGCTATTTATTATTTGTTGGGGAATTTATTGTGTTGCGGAAAAGCGATTCCTCGTTTAAATTTGTGATGATTTATATAACTTTATAAAGCTCTACTCCTGCCCTGTACCTACCCCTTCGCTTTTTGTGGGTAACATAAATTACATAATAGGCATAATTCGGTTACATCTTCATATCGTCTCCAAAAGGTTCGGCGTTCCTTTATGGAGCTTGGAATTCGTTTTTACAATGACGTTCCAAAGTTGATACGCGAGTTATCCGTTGGAACTTTTAAACGACCCATTAAAATACACCTTATAGGCAAAGGATATTATAGTATAGATGAATATATCAATGACCAAGATGCCTGGAAATAATAGTGCCGAAACCAATACCGCACAGATTTCAACTTTCACAATTACCATGTGTTGTTTAAAAGATATGCTGAGGAGTTTCTTACGCCGTTTTTTTTCCTCGACGTTAAAGCACCTTTTCGAAACGGTAGTAAAAGCAAAAAACTACGTTTATAAGTGTATTTACATAATACCTATATGATTATAATGATTTTAAATGTAAATTTATTGTATAAAATATCGAAAACAAAGAACGGAACAAATTCTATTCTAGAACAATTTAAATCACGAATCATAAATATTTGCTTCAGCCGCGAACTGAACTCGGTACCCATCACTTCGCTAGCACGATCACAGTATAGCTACAGCCCGTAAAGCTGTTATTTTTTTACTTATTTTTAAATGTTAATTTGTCAATCTTTTGGACACTTATTAACATTTATATTTTTCAACTAGCAATCCGCCCTCAGGGAAATCACTAATAGAAATCCCACTCAAAACACGTTACTCGTTCTCATCAGATGTGTATAACATTTCCATGTTCACTTCATAACTAACCTACACCGGGAATATGAAAATAATATTTGTTACGTAGTAGTTTTTGAATCTTATCGCTTTTAGACAGACGTGGAGATTATTTTAAACTATGTATGTAGTGGATACGCGTTATATAACGAACATACTAATTATTCGAGTAGAGTTCTAATATAACGTAAGAACAATTTTCCTCAACATATAATTAATCTGTACTAAGCTGTTTATCTATAGTATATAGTGACTTGGACTGCTGGTGAGTCCTGGACTCGCAGCCCGACGAGAGCAAACGAAAAATGTTCGTGTTAAAATCAAAATATTTGTGAGTTAACAGTGTGCTACGCCCGTAGCTAGAGACAAGCTTAAAATGTTTCTTTTAATATTTTTTAGTTTATTGTTATGTTTAATGTTTTTTTTTTGAGTTTACTACATCAGATAAGGAATCCTTCTAAGATAACGCGTCCACCTGTGTGTGTATGTCACACACAATAAAACTGTCGGGCATTTTACGTGTCTATATCTAATATAACTTATTTATATTGTATTACAGATCCAAACCTGCCAGATTTAGCACCTTGTGGAACAACAATACACTGAATTTAAATAGGTAAGACAAACAACATATGCCTATTATTTTTTAGCATAAAAACAAGGAAAGAACTGATCTGCGATAAACAGAACGTCATTTACATTCCGGTGACATGTCGTGATCAATAAACTGATTGTAGATTTGTTATTTTATTCAAGAGTAGCTGGAGAATGAAATAAGTTACTTTTAAATTAGTATGAACTTTGCAATAACTTGCGAGCACAATATGATGGCATATACTTGTACACATACGTAGCACTTTTCTCCCTCTCACAAAGGATACATTAATCACATTATATACCAACATACATCACCAATTCGAGTTTCGCCCCGAAACAGAGTATCATCAAGGTAAGTAGACTCTCTAACTGTGCGCCGCAATGAAAGGAAATATTAAGGGAAGGATTTTTAGATGTAAAACTGCAGAATATCCTCATCTCACGTCGTGAATCTGATTAAGGGATGTAATGAAGAGGTTTTAGGTGATAAAATTATTATCCGTGGTTTTAACTGCATCATACGTGCACTGTTACTCAGACGCCCCTGCGATAGCGATCTCGCCTGAGATCTTTGGTTCGATTCCCAGCCGGAACAGAAAATGTATATTTTCGGATAGTGAGTGTTTCTGATGTATCAAACACAGGGTAAACACGGTATTCTAGTGCAAGGGTGTATGTGTGTGATCGTATTTATATTTTATTATTATTTCTAACGGAAAGCCTATTGTCATCTAACATGAAGCGAGTTAATTCAGCCACCTAGTGTTTTGGTATGGAAGATAAACTCTAAGTAGCGATACGTTTGAGGCCGATTGAATATACGGTTATCTTTTGAGTTTTTTTTTTATTTAGTTAGTTACAGGACTTCCACGAGTTACAATAGCCACATAATACAAGGCGGATTGCCTACCCATTGATCGTCATTATAGAAATATTCTGATTTTGTCCCAATTTATCAATGAATCCGTGACAACAAATCTACAATTATCCTATTTAAATTTAATATAATTTAATAATAATTCCTATTTAAATATTATACATTTTACCCGTAAACGGTACTCGGGATTTCTGTGGTTTACACCGATGTTTCGTCCCAATTACATGAATCATTGTCACGATGAACTTCACCGCACTAGTAGTGTGAGTACCTTTCATAATTAAAATCGACACTTCTCTAACTCTTCCCTAAAGCCATATTAATTTTTTGACAAAATTAAAAAGATCGCAGTAGACATCTGTATACACATACATAATTTATTTAATTATCGCTTGTAATGCTTAAGTGTCTTCATTGTATAACATTCCAGGCAAGATGGCGGCCGTCGATCAACTACAAGCAGATCTACAATGGTCTCCAAAGTAGTGAACGTAATTTATCGTGAGTTCATACAGATATTATGCTCATTACTTTGGATATCTTGTACGAACTCACATCAGAGCAGATTCGAGAGAAGTAGCAGAGTAGGAGAATAGAGAAGAAATAGAATCAATCAACACAGCAGTTTAAACTTGTAAGTTTAATTCAAATATTAAGTAAATGTTGTGTTAGTAATTGGTGACCCCGTGCTTAGTTAATAGTGATGTTGCCTAGTGAGCGAGTGATCTCGGTTCAATTCCCGACATTTATGTCACAGATAAATGTATGTTCTGGGATAATCAGGTCGCCTATTTGTATTTATCTATTACGTAATAGCTGTACGTACTGTAATGGCTTTTTTATTATATTATTATTAAGGAACTTAGTGGAATATCAAATCCTTTTGGACTTAAACTCAACAAATGTTAACATCCAATGTCATTACACTGAACTTAAATCCATTTTGTATCAATTAATTTTATAATTGTGTTGCATTTTGCATTAATCACACACTGTCACACCTATCTATGCCCACTTAGTATATACATCGGAATTACACATTTTGTAAAAATTTAATTATTCTAGAGATCTAGAGTTACAAGCCATCTGAGAAGTTGCGTAAATTGTTGTTATACCAACGTATTATATGATACTGTGCTGTAGATATAAGCCAGATGAAATAATGTACTGATTTCCCAACTGCACACTACATGACGCTGTACGGTTTGCTGAAGGCTTACATTTACATTTTGCAAGAGTACATACACTGGCGAAAAAGATAATTAAACAATTGCTAGTTTCTTTTTTTAAATGTTATGTCGAGGATTATGTTTCTGTTTGTCTATAAAGGCCTGTAATGCGTATAAGTTTTAAGCTTGTTTCAGTTTTTCAAAAACATTTATTTGCTATGTAGAAGTGTATTATAGTCACCAATATATTAATGATTTACAAAGAGATTGTTAAAAGTAACTTACCAACAATCCAACGAGAAGAACTAAAGCAATTACACCAATAGTGCTGACCGCGATAGCTACGGCCGCTCCCGACCCCGCCTCGTCTGTAAGTACCCTCGATGAAGACTCAGTGGTCATCTCCGAGTATTCTGTGTAATCTTCAGACATAGATGTCTCATCAGTTGTTGTTTCGATTATTTCTTTCTCAGTAGTTATTTCTACTATCTTTGCGGTTGTTTCCGTAGTTGGTTCTCTCGCTGGTTCAGTTGCTATAGTAGTTAACTTTGTTGTAGATTCCGTAGTAGTAAACGTTTCGGGCGGCGTTGCTAACTCGGTAATTGGTAAAGGTGTAGTCATAGAAATTCGTGTTATGGGTTGAATAATTTCATTGCTACCACTACTTTCTTCTGGATTTTCTGTTTCATGTGTCTCTGCCTGTGGTTCCTCTGTTTCAAACGTGTTTGTCTGTGGTGAGTTAATTTCATGCATTTCTGTCTGCGGCGCCTCTGTTTCATATGTAGTTGTCTGTGGTGCTATAGTTTCATGCTTCTCTGTCTGCGGTACGCCAGCCTCTTGTATTTCTGTCTGCGTAGATATTTCTGTACTGGTTGTAGTCTTTTCTTCTTCAGAAGTTCCGGTTTCTTCATGTACTTTCATTTCTGTTTTATCCGTAGTTATTCCGTTTATTGTTGTAGTTTCTAAAATAACCGTAGATTCATCATTTACATCAGTTGTAGTAGGTTCTGTACTTAAAATTTGCGTAGTCGCATCACCTGTATATATGGGCCTATTTTCATGTATATTTTGCTCTGTTATCGTTTGAGCTAAGTTGTCTATAGTTTGTGAAGATACTTGAATTTTTTGTGTCGTATCTATCATTAATGTAGTGCTTTCTTCAACGGAATCAGTTGTATGTATATATACTGGTCTGTAGGTTGTTATAGGCCTGTCTTCAATTGTTGTAGGTTTATTTTTTGTAGATATCGCAGAATGCAAAATTGTCGAAGGTTCTGTTTCTGTACGTTCAGTGATTTTTTCCGTCGGGACGTAAGAAAATCTGATAGTTGTAATTTCATAATCAGTGGTTGTAGGTATATTGTAAGAAATCTTAGTGGTAGAAATATCGGAAGTCTTTTCATTTGTACCTTCGAAAGTTTCAGCTGTCTCGTCCATAGGCGTTGTAAGGCCCGATGGTAATTTTGTGATCGATTCAAAACCAGTTGAATTAATTGCATCAACTGGAGGAATTGTTTCCACTATAGAAGATTCTCTCGATTCTTCCGTTGTCGTTTCATCAAGTTTTAGCTTTTCTATTGATTCCCAAGTAGGTTTAGCTTCTTGAACGCCATATGATTCTGTCGTTTTTGTTGAAGTAGTTTTTTTTACTGACACTGTAGTAGGAAGTCGAGGACTGTTTTGCAAAGATATATTACTTTCAGCTGGTTGCGTCTCAGATTTAAATTCAGTGGATTTCTCATCATTAATCAGTTCATTAGAGTTTGATGAAGAAGATTTAAACAACGGCTTCCATGTCATTTCTATATTGCTACCATTTTTTAGCAAAATCTCATTATTTAGAAATCCAGATGTCGTTGTTGTTGAGGTTGTAATAGAATTATTTTTGTCTGAAATGAAACATACAATTGCATATAAATAAGCATTATTCAAAAAATAAGTTCAATGATGACAACATTAATAGAAAATACATATATATAATTTAATTTAAGAAATAAATCCAACATTAAACTCACCTACAACTTCTCCGACATTTTGTGATTCATTTTCATCGATGCTCTTTTGCGTCGAACCTATAGAGTTTATTACTGGACTCGCCAACGACGGTGGACTGCGGAGACTTGCCAACGCCCATGCTGTCAATGTAGGTGGAATTTCCATCTCACTAATACTGGGCTCTGCCTCTGCTGAGGTGGCCGTAGACGTCGAAAACTTCGTAGAACCCCTCTTCCAGAGAGTAGGTATCGTATTATCAGAAATAGATGGCGAATGAACAATCTTTTTAGACCCACTAACATCACTTTGCAGCACAGGATCTATATCTGAAGCTGAAGTTGTCAAAACAGTTCTTGTTGGAATTCTCGGTTTCAGTGTAGATGAAAATTTGTCTTTTATATTGAAATGTTCGAAATATATAGTAGTAGGATATGTTGATCGAATATAAGTTGCTCGAGTTATATTTTTCCTGGGCGCCATCCAAATAGGCTTTATTTTTGGTGTAGTATAATGGAATCGTCGGGTCAATGGTCGGAATGGATTTATAGATACTTGATCGGCTTGGACGGTCACACTGTTGGGAGAATCTTTATTTCCGGTAAGATTAAGACGCTTAGAGTAATATCTACTTCTCATGAAAGTACTAGAGATATTTTTAATTTTTTCATTTTCTGTCAATGATGTAGTATTTTGAGTTGATTGTGGTATGGAACTACTACGTAAATAATGGTATTTTTCAGTATCAGTGAAAGTTATGGCATTTTGAGTAGAATAAGGTATAGAACTACTAAGAACAATTTTCGTTTCCATATTATCAGACGGTTTAAAAGCATTTTGCATTGAATAAGCAGGACTTATAGAATTAAAAACACTAGGTATTATACTATCTGAGAAAATTTTACTTGAAACAGTCGAATATGCCTGAGATAATGGGTCAGATATTGTAGGTTTGGTTGATGTTTCCTGGAATGTTGGTAAAGTAGCAACTAAATATGGGAGCTCCTCGTTAAACTGGGTGGCGGCCGCTTCCGAAGGAAGTGTATCATTTTCACAATCGTCTTCCTCACTATGACTTATATTGTATGTTTCGGTAGACAAAACGGACATCTCATAATAAATACTTGTACCGTGTACATCAGATAGCTCCTTATTAGAAGTTCCAGCCTCATCGTTATCAAAAACTCGAAACTCTTTGGTATTTTTTATAATAACCATTGATTTGTTATTCGGAGTACCATTTCTAAATGTCTCTAATCCAATATTTTCCTTTTGATGTTTCTTAGAAGTAGTATTCGGTGGTTGAGATTTAATTTGATCGAAATTATTTATTATACTTGAAGTAAATTCAGAAAATTTCTTATCAAAAAAGTCATTTTTTGGAGTAGTCAGTTCTCTCTCAAAATCGAAAAAACTTTCTGATTTGTAGGGTTTGTCTTTCGAATTATAAGTGTCATCTGGGAAAAAACTAGAAAAATCATCAAAGGAGGCAGTGCTGTGTCCTTCTTTTGGTTTCTTAACTGGTCCTTTTTTATTTTT
The DNA here is from genome assembly GCA_003671415.1 of Megathymus violae. Taxonomy (NCBI): domain Eukaryota; kingdom Metazoa; phylum Arthropoda; class Insecta; order Lepidoptera; family Hesperiidae; genus Megathymus; species Megathymus violae. Next base: position 1,501,168 of record PDGT01000076.1, read on the forward strand.
CTTCATAAAACTATCACTATCAAAGGTCGGTATAGTAAAAAAGTCATCTATCGAAGAATATTTGCCGAACGTGCTCATATCCTCTTCTTCGTCACTGTCGAAATCTTCATCGCTATCATATTTCGGCTCGGTCAATACTGAAGAAGTAGTGCTAGATGCTACAGTCGATATTTTGGTTTTCTTATACGTTTTCATACTATCAATAATTAGGGCTGGTTTTTTTATTTCAGGCTTTGAAGTTACGACAATAATACTTGATGCTTCAGTGGGAGACGATATTGTAACTCTTTTTAGCGTACTTACAGTAGTAGATTTCGCGAGCGGGTTAAACCTTACTCTTCCTCTGTCCTTGTACTTAGCATTTTTGTCTAGGTGTTCTTCGGAAGCAGAGTCTTTACGTAACTCATTTAGTGCTGCATCTGATGTCTTTGGTATAGTCTTTATAGTCCAGGTACTGTTAGTTCTAGCAAATCTCGACCTTTTTTCATCTCTGACTGTCGCTGAAGTCGTTTCGAGTGGTAATGCGTTACCACTCCCTGATGTGATTATTAATAGTAGTAAGTGTACTATTAATGTTACACCTGAAATGTTTAAGTAAATACGTTATTATATGTAACCGATACATATTTTTATTGATAAAATTATTAAAAAACACATTTCTGCTGTCCATGCCTAAAACCAAAACCAAGTACCTTACATATAATTAAAACATCCTTGACTACAACGAAAGCTTTAAAAAAATTGAAAAACATTATAAAATGTAGAATTTCCTGAGAAGAAAATGACCAGGTATTCCGGTAACTCTCCAGTCAAACTTATTAGAATACTGCTAAAACCCAAATTACACTTTTTAGGCAATGAAATTATTTTTAACACAATCCTTCACTGTTAGGCTCAAGCCTAAAGTTAAATTCAATAAATTTAGTAATTCATATCAAGACTTCGCTAGTGCGAGATACTAGATTACATACAAATGATGAATATATTTTCAACATACCTAAACATATTCTAACTGGCGATTCCATGATCATTTCATTTTGCTGGCTAGCAATATATTAACAGCACCTCCCCATAGTCTGTAGTGTCACAGCTCGTCCTGAAACCAAATTAATACAATCTTACGAGTATTATAATTATTATAGTTAGGATAAAACAACTATCATACGGGTTTAATAAGGATGGTAATAATAGCTAAATAATAAAAAATACATATTAAGTAAATTGTAGAACTAGTTCCTAAATCATAGGGGTAGTATTATTGAAAAGATGGGAACGATTGCACTATGTATTCACGCTCAAACTGTTAGCTCTACAGTTAAATGTAAGTCAGGGGTTGTTGTGGAACCATTTAATTATTGAATATATAGAATATATATTATAATAAGCGATAAGGGAGGAATATATTAAATTATAACAGTTGATGTTAAACGGTTCGTTCATATAGAAGAGTATATCTATAACCCCGGCAGTTGCCGACGCATTGCTGGCCTGAGGAGAGCTGTTAACTGACAATCCAACACTGCAAATGAAACAAATAAACTCATTTCACGTAACAGTAGAGTGGAAAATAGTCATGTAAATAAAGAAATCTATCACCACGCTCGAGTACAGTTTGATTAAACTAAGTAGTACATAACCTTCAAAAGGACTATTCCTATCTCATCATCCATTATTGAGGATGGTCCTAGATGCAGCGTTGAGGTTGGCTTAACTATACGTTACAATATATAACTAGTTGATATCAGTTCCGCCGACGTAGCTAAGCTAGTAATGTTATGATTGTGATTAAACTGCCGGTGTAAAACAGAGTTGGTTCACATTAGGTGCGGGAATAATAACGTTCCAGTAAACTTTCTAAACTTAGATCAATTTAAGCTGTAATGCATGCTTGGAATTTTATGCTTTGAAGAGAACTGAGGAAAGACTGATGCATGCAGCGGAGATGCAAATGTTGAGATGGATGTGTGGTGTTACAAGAATGGTTAGAGTACGAAATGAGTATGTTAGAGGAAGCTTGAGTGTAGCAGCTGTTGTGGAAAAAGTGAGAGGTGCCCGTTTATCATGGTATGGGCACGTAAACGTAATGCGCAGGGAGGAATGTCATATGACCAAAAGAATGCTGAGAATGGAAGTGGATGGATATAAGGGGAGGAGAAGACCAAAGAAGAGGTGAGTGGATTATATGGAAGACGATAGAAAGATCAAGGATGTGCGCATTGAAATGACGAAAAACAGAGATTTATGGAAGAAAAGGACACACTGTGCCGACCCCAACTGAATTGGGATGAGGGCCGGGAAATGATGAGTTTAACTTAAGCCGTAAGTCCTACATTATTATCATATACCAAGGCTACATTTTTTTGACAAAGTGAAATTACTTAAACACACGTTAATATCGATAAGGTCTATTGGAATGAAACTCCTAAAGTTTTTACTAGTTACACTATAATAGTATAGTAAGATTTCTGAATTGTCACCGTTTTAATCTTCACCGACAACGCGATAGTAATAGATGCCATGCAAGAAAACTATAACACTCCATTCATTCATAAAGTAATAGCATTGCATAAAATAATTAGTGTGAGAAACGCACATATGATGAATCCGATGTAATGTAGCTTATGGGAAAATTGCGTTATATAATTCAGAGTTGAACACCGATTATTATTACGTATCAGTTGGGTGGATAGAAACTTAATGTAGGACTAGAGGTGGTGACTGAATCAATCATACATTTTTGTTCACGATTTGTCATTCTCGTGCCAACCATGTATAAAACGGGATTCCTCAGCGGGACTGTCGGATATCCCAAAATAAAAGATATCCGAAACCGGAACCGAATCTGATAAATAAGTTTCGGATAATTTCGGATAGAGTCTAAATAAAACACATTATGACAGGTCTACTCCGACCGACCCGATACACTAGCCGCATCGTTCTTATTTATGGCAGTTTTAATTCTTTAATTTTTAAGACTAGTATTTTTTCTGTGATTATATAAGCACATCAAACTTAAAAACTAAGTGAAACTTTGTAAATACATTTTTTTTTCCAGATCGTAATTCATATAATATCCGTAATCGAAATTATCCGAAAAAATTGGTTAATCCGATATAATTTCATATCTGTAACCGTAACCGAAACCAGTAAAATATCATAAATATAACCATATCCAAATCCAGATCCGAAATTTCATATCCATAATGTCGTTAGTTTAAGCTATTATGCTGTTTGTAAATTTGTAGTTCTGTTAATTAGATTATTTGCGACAAAATCTATTGCAATGTAATGTCAAAACTATTGACATTTTATATTGTCGTTAATAAGATTGAAGTCTATTCTCGGGCGAAGATTGAACGAATACCATCAGGTTCATTTTACGGTTGATTCGAGATGGAGGGTAGTTAAACAACCTTAGTGGATAGACAGGTAAACAACCTTAGGATCATATATGAATACCATCGGGATTAACGTAGATGGTCCAGAGCCCAGCGACCTATATCAGATCGACCCCGTGCCATATCCTCGTCGGTTGTTCAGCACGGTGCACCGAGAGAAAGATATGACATGACGTAAGGCTATGATGAGGTTGACTTGAGTTAAAAATCGATGGAACATTTATACTTCAAAATTAATTGTATTACGGTATTGACTATATCTGGTAAACCGTCTACTCTGCTTTGGATAATTCCATGGAATTCCCACTATTTTCCGGGTTGTAAACTATCCTAGATCATAAATTTAGTCATACCCAAAAATTTTTTTTTATGTATTCCCCGGATCATAAATACATTCAGTGGTTTCAGTGTTATACGTGTTGAGACAGATGGACGGACAAAAAACTCAAAAAATTATATGATGTACAAAGCGGCCCCGTTGCAGTTTCATTATAAATATAAATTTATTTATCTTCAAACAACTTACATCTAATATTACAGGTTCTAGCCTAATTATTATTACATCGCACATCAGTTAAATAAACATTAATTAGACGATTTCTCAAAGTTCCTCCTACTGCGGAATACAGCTATAGGCGTACAGAAGACATCTAAACTAGGATTACTGGCAAGTAATTCGTTGAGCAAGATCAACGTAGTAACTGGTGCTCATTCAACTGGCTCAAGATAATACAGGAGCCAAGCTTCTATTTCCTCAATGTTATTGCTCCATGCCGAAGTACAAATGACGCAGCCCTTGCAACAAACCACAATCCGCGGCTAAAATCACCAGCCCTGAGATTGCGATAGATGAATGTCGCAAGAAGCGCGCAATCCCACGATACTATGGATGTGTTACGTTACATTGTCCACGGCCCACCACGATGTCCACTCTTACTAGGAAAATATAAACGAGAAATAAGTAACTTGTTCTTGTGAACTTAAGTCGATCAATCTCATCTATCTAAACAGAGATTGCAGTGAAATTTAGCTGTAAGCTGAGCTATTTGCATGTAATTTTAGACACTTTATTCATGTTTAATATTATAATAATTAATAAAATATATTTTATTTTATTTTATAGTTTGTTGAACCTGAAAAAATCATACGAAATGTTTTGATACGTACTGCAAACAAAAACAATGTTTATAAAACAATTTTAATCTATACCAATCATAAAATTCTAACTGATCGCTTTCTGTACATGAACGATATATGAAAAAAAACATTATTACGGGCCTTTATTAACGCAATAGAACCCAATACAATAGTTAGAATTTTTGTCTGTTTGTCTGTTCGTTTGTTCCCACTAATCTCAGAAACGGCTTAACAGATTTTGTTCTGATTTTCACTAATATATTACAGTAAGCATCACTTAATACTTAAAATTTGTTTCATTGCAATCTGTCCATAAATAAAAAAGTTATAAATTAATAAATGTATTTCTAATGAACATAACGAGAAACACCCATTTTTTTCTAAGCCTAAGATAGTTTTTCCGAAGCGAAGCGAGGGCATTTCCAAGTGAGTAATAAATCAAATAAAAAAAGAAACCATCCATTGGTAGTGTAATTACCTATGCTATAATTCGAATACACATTACTCGGTCCAAACCGCCATCAAACTACAATAAGTTGGAATTTGGCCCGAATTCTTGGTAATTTGGCAGTTAATGTCCACAGTATAATCGGCTCTAAGTCCCTTCAAATTACTTCTCCAAGTCTATAGATTAAATCAGTTTAGGAGGTCAAATATAATACATATCTACTAACCTAAAAACTTGATAAAAGTATTTACATGTACCTAATATTAAATTCTTTCTTAATTTCTTTATATCTTGAATCACTCTTTCAAAATATTTTGTTCTGTCACTATATACTGCTATAAATAAAAATAGATACCTAATGATTTACGTGGAAAGTTTAATTGCATGATATAAACATGCAATATTTATAAAACGCCTGATAAACAGATGTGTATCAACTGTTCCGGGTGGGGTTACCATTTATGAACCTAAAGGTCTCCCAAAGCGGGGTGAAGACAGATCACTAGTGTATAAATGGAATGGATTTTTAGTTAAGATTATTAAATTTACAAATTCCAAATTGTTATGTTCATATAACCCGCCCTATTTTCGCTTCAGAAAACGAATGCTTTCCGCATCCACATTTTTTTAAGAATTTGTTTTTATTTCTTGAATTAGAAACATTTTAATTAATTATAAAAGCTGCGATGAGGCAATAAACATTTTATTTACTGCCCCCTCAACAGAATGTCCTTGTCACTTTTTCTTTCTTCATTCTTTATTCTTTCATTTCGCGGTAATAAAAATAAACTAGATATAATCCATAATAAATGGTCTGTGGTCAGATAGACAGACAGTCAAAAATTCTAAATACCGATAACACAGTGTTACAGTTACAATTTCCAAATAATATTTTATGTAGAAATACGACCCCATTAAAATTTTATTATTATATTAGTATACATTTTGGGCGAACAGCAAACCAATAACAATACAAATACTTCATAGACCCGATATTATCAGGTCAGTTTCAGCGTCTCTAATTACAATATTCATTAGCTATTATGTTCTAATTCGAGGCTGATATCTAAGCTTTGTGGTACGCTACTTTATACGAACAACGTGATTCCATCCGAGCAGGAGAACCAGTTTTGAAACCTAGCATGTTAACAATAATACTAACATCATTAGGGTTAATGAACGAACCGAGCAACGAACACTTCGAAGACTTTTTGAAAGACTTTATATATCGTAGGATATGTTTTTCCGTAAAATATTACTTAATGATACCGTTTTGAATTACGTACAATCTTTTTCATTGCCTATAAAGTTAGAAAGGCACTTCAAACCTTTTATCTCAATATATGAAACCTGCTTCGCTTTGCGGAAATCCCGCGGGAACACTGATTACCTTTTCCTGGGTTGAAAAGCATCATACATTTTGAATATAAGTTAATAATATTCCGCGAAACATTAAAATCTGTTCAGTGGTTTTATAGCTATATGCGTTTACACAACACAGATACAGACAAAAATTTCAAAGAACTATATTTGAACCCTTTATCGATACTTTCATTATAATTTCTAAATAATACTCGATGTACGGATTCGACGTTATTACAATTTTATTATTAGTGTATATTCTTAAATAAAACAATTGAGTACGAGATGTAGTAACGAACAAATAAACACCTATTTAAAATCCAAACACAGATTTATGCTTTGTGGTCACCTCTCTACAAACTCACAGATTGTTACAAAATTTCGTGTCCAATACGTTGTTAATTCCTGAAAAGCAATTTTGTCCTACAATAGCATCAATGAAAAGCGTTCTATTCTAATTGACGTACAAACAAGTTGAGGTTGAGAAACGCCGTGGAGATCGTGACAGAATGCGCTTGCGCTCGGATTGCTACGCTTGTAGTGATGGGCTGCCGATATTTAAGTTAATGTTATATCACTTTAAGTTGTTGCAGGGTTTCCGACGATGATGGACAAACTTAGCTTTCACATTAATAATTTTGCCTTTTATTACACTAAAGCGTAAAGTTTTATGTTAGGTTTGGAAAATAGAAAGTTTAAACAATCAAAGGATATCTTCATTTATTACTCGTAGTCACCACCCAATTTATAACTCCAGGAAAACAGCAACCATAGACAATATCAGTTTCAAATATATTGTAGATAAAGTCAGTTTCAACCGAGAAATCTAATACGCTAGGGACAAAAAATAACCACCTGTCCCGGTGAAATCTTATATCCTAACTTCGTACTGGACCTTGTATCAAAATTCAACACTTCTTAAATAGTTACTTGTTTTTGTATTTGCAATAGATGCACATGTGGCGATCAAAAAATAATTTAATTAATGTGACACTCACGTAGGGCAGTCATGAGGCATCTAAAAGGGGTTTTGAAACCGATCAATGTCAGGAGCACCTCGTTTTACTGAAAAATAAGCAATGAATTATAATAATCATAAACCGCATCCGAGCCAACTCAGCGGCACAGTATAACAGACGACTAAATGTCCCAGCAACAACGTTTGAATCAAATATTTTCAATTAAATAGTAATTATTCAGAAAATTAAGATATTTTAAACGGTGTTTTAAATTTTGTATTTTTTGTTTACTCCAGGAAGAAGTCTATATTTCATCCAAATATTGGGAATTTTAATGTTTTTGCCCGACAAAAAACATTTAAATAAGCATTCTTAACGGAATACAACATTATTAATTTATCAATTAACCCTCGCCACTATTAACAACGAATATAGATAAAAATATATAATTTTATTCGATTCACAACACTAGCATCAATAAAAATTACATCAACATAAGAGCACGCCGCCTGAATCGCAACAACCAGTTTACGTTCACTACACTACATAGGTACGACTGTAGGAATCGATTTTACAGTAGACGTATTTGACATATGTCATAACCATGTAATGTCATTCTCAGCAAATATGGCGTAGGACTTATTCCAGTCCAACCGAAGTCGTACAAACATTCTGCCACCTACACAAGTAGAATAGTCTAACTTAAACGCTTATCGTTATGTCAAATCTAAAGCACCCCTTTTAGCCGTATTGGGGCGGCTTAGAATACTACCGCCAATCCCACGCTGGCAGAACAGGGTGTCGTAAGAGACGACAGAAGCCAGCATGCTTGGTGGTAGGGCTTCGCGTATGGATTATATTATCAGTATCATTATTAAGTTATTAATATTATTACTGGTATTATTATCTTTCCGTGAAACCTGCCTGGCTACCTTCCACCCTCCTGCTTGAGTCAGCCGCCAAACGACTCGTCGTTTTTCGGCTGGGGGCTTGAGAGCCAGTACCTTATTTCTAACCTTCTTCACATTTCCTGACCGACAACGCATCAGTGATACCTTCGATCTCGCTGATGTCCATGGGCGACGGTGACCACTTACCATCAGGTGGCTCGTCTGCTCGTTTGTCGGCTATTAACATAAAAAAAATCCCCCATGGTGGTACCCCCGTGATACACAACGCAAGCTTATGCGTTATTGTTATCAGCAATGCTAAAATTTTGCACGCATTACTAATTACTCAACGTCATGTGAGTATCAGAAATAATTAATTATCAATATTCGGTAAACTAAAAACGGTAGGAACATCGAAACGTTACCTAATACTCGTAGTCCTCCATAATGTTCTGAAACGAATGTGAAGTCTGTAAATACTCACTTGGCCAGTTAGGCCACAATGGCTTCAAAACCTTTCAATCTGTGAGGAAACCCAAGTCCAGCATTGGCACAATCTATTATCCTATCATTATTATATTAACAATACGTTATAGTCTTATCGCATTTTAATTTAGTTAACTAATTACATTAGCTTTGTATCATAATATTGGGAATTTAATTTTAAACTATATAAAGTAAGAACTAATAATTTCACTAGATATTTGTTGCATCTTTAGTAAAATATTAATGTAAATTACCGACTATTATCCTACATGTTATTTAAAATTTCCCTTATATATATAAATCTAAAAATATATTAATAGTACCTGATTGCCGAACGATAGGTACCGGAGTCGAGCCCCAGGTGTGGTCGCCGATGTAACATAAAATTATTTATTTATTCTCGAGCCTTGGTTCTTTGTGATATGTATACGTAATTTGTATATTTTAGTACCTTTCGTGACTCAACGAATCCTACTTCTTGCCGAAAGCGTGCCGGGGGAATTGTAATTTCTTCGTATAACTATTCAAAAATAAAACAGATAATTGGGTTATAAACATGAAAGTTACGTAATAGCTTTCAAATTCAAAACCAATTTTTATCTTTCCCGCAAAAAAGTGAGTACAGTATACCGATGAAAACAGGTACTAAGTACCAAATATCATATTTGAGCCATTGTTTTAAACCAGGTATACAAATGTAATTCCCGAGGCTCTCGCTCGTTGGACGTCCCTCACTGCACCGTACACGACGCATGCTGAGCACGTAAGAGCGTACATTATCCTTGCCCTTTCTGAGTATCGGACAATTATCCAACCTGTACCCTTACGCAGGCCACAAGCTAGTATCAAGGATTACGTGCCGCGTACAATCTATTCTTTGTATAAGCCTCACTTAGTAGTAACCTCCACAGACTAATAAGATGCTAACGCACTGACCTCATTTCGACCGGATTAAGTATAAAATGTAATAAAATTAAAACGCGAAAAAAGGCGAAACCTCTTACTTGCGTATTGGGTTCCACTTCACAAAAAATGAATATACGCTTGCCAATATGCAAGTTGTACGTACATTATTTAATATAAAATAATATAGCAGTAATAATGATCCTTACAATCTATCTGACAGACCATTTTCATATAAATAATATAACTAAAAATTTAAACACACTACATATACTAAATATCAGTCATAGAACATTTAAACGAGTTTCTATACCTCGTTATAACATTGACATTGACGTTTACGATATCACAAACAATCAAGACCCGAATGCAAACCTTCATCCGCCACTAAAATATCTGACCCGACCCGACCGAGCATCGAGCTCTTCGCTCGACAATCAGGGTCACCACTTGGACTACAAAGTCTTCTAATTACAAACTTACTCACTTGCCCCTACATAGAGGCATGAATCATGGTGTTGCAACTGTTGGTTGACAAGGCTGAGAGAAACCTGTTAACCTTTAGTTGCTTTTTTTAGTGTTAGGTTACTTCGTGTAACGAAATTTAGCGAAGTAAGGTCAACGAACTCATGGACTTTATCTTGGTGAATATTTATTTTGACTTAAGTTGGGTTTAATTAAATGTCATTCCACTCACTTATAACTATTCATTATACTAGTGACTAGAACAAGTTTCACTTCATAAACCTAGCCTTTTACATATAAATAAATACCATACAAACCAATTATTAATTCATTTTACAGTTCATACATTTCATGTGTATTCTTGTTATTCTATGAATTGGAAATGAATGCCATTTATTACAATAGCTGCAGAAAAACAATCATAACTTTGTTTACGGGTTTTTTATCAGAATACATACACAAATGTTTGTTTCTTTTTCTACAGGAATATAATTATCTATTTTCCAGGACGAAAAGTTTTATAGACAAAAATGCTCTTGTAACCATACACGGCAACAAAATAAGTATTGAATTTCAAATACAGCAATACATCAATTACCTATTAAAAAAAAGTAATTAAATTCATAATTCAAAAGTTATCTCACATCATTCCACTTACATTTATTAAGCTAAGTTATTTATTACATATTTCAATTAATTTTTTTTTTTAGTTTTTTGTAATCCGTTAAATATTTAATTCAATAAACGTGTTTTTCTACACTAAAATGTAAAAATTTCATCCTTTCAATAAAATTATATAGATTTCCATATTTTTATCCATTTCTATGTTGTTTATATATTGTTATTTAACTAATTTACAACCTGTAACTATAAACAACCTATAACTTTTTTTATCTGTAACGAATACTCACGTTTTTGTATTTTAAACGGATATTACGACCCAATTACATGGATCACGGCGAGACTTATAATTTATTATCGAACGTATCATGGTGTAGTCTTAACAATTAATTGTATTGTTGAATAGATATGCATAATAACATTGGTCATTTAAACTTCGATAGTGCAAGGCCATCACACTTAACTCCACGATCGCGACAATCCAATGACGTGCAATAAAAGAAACTCGGTTCTATTACCTCGCCGGTTTTGACCAAAACGAACCACAAGCAGACGCGGCATTTTACAACGCAAAACCAGGTAAAGCAATACCACCACTAATTGTACTACCAACTTGAAACCTATATACTACACCGAAACCCAAAAAAAAAAGAAAAAGATAAAATTAATAATAAAATTAACGCAAAACAAAACCATAACGTACTCTGGTACATCGACACCGCGGCCGCTTCGTGGCATTACCTACATATGTTGTAAACAGATTACGTGGTTAGCATAACTAGTGCGGCGTGGGAACGGCGATGACTGATCACTAATACGTACCTATTCATAGAGCACCACTCGCCCACCACTCGCCAGGGACTGCACTGCAACAATCGCATCTCAGCGACTGTACACGCACGCTAAGTGTACATTTGTAGCGGCGGTTCACAAAAAAACATATCAAATCGAAATTAAATTTGTTTAGTAAAGTATTATAAAAATTATCTAATAAAATTGTCCTGTATAAGTTTTAGGATTAAGACTATTGATTTCCCTGTGTTGTAAAAAAAAATATTTTTTTATAAAAAGTAACAATGATATACATAATAACAACGCAATAGTACATCACACGCTTATGTGTTACATATTACTTCAGACTTTTATTCAAGTCACTAGTTACTGGCGGCCGATTGAGCTTAGCCATACTTATTAAGTTCGGTGACAAAAAACAGTTGTAATATTTATAGAAATTATAATTGTCAGTTTCATGATTTATTTGTCTTGATGAGTACTCTAGTTTAAGATAATTTCCTACTTCTAATGATTGGGTCGATAAATGGCCCCGGGAACGCATAGTAAAACAATACACCTCTTGGAGTTCAGGTTGATTTGGTTGATTTCAGTACGTCCATATTATTAGTCCCTGAGGTTAGTTTTCATTCTAAATCTGTTATTAGTTCTGTTATATTTGGAATGGACAACTGGCGATTAGAACTTTATAGTAAATTAATAATAATAATATAATTAGTATTCGCCTAGTGAAAGAAGTTCAGATTCATTTTACTCCATAGACAACGCTAACTCGTCAATAGCCACCAAACGATCTAAAAAAAATCCGTTGACAAACACAAACCAAAATGGTACTGAATTGTTTTGTCTTTGTTTATGTATATATAGATAACATATACATACAATATATTCCGAGATAGTTTCAACAGTCAGCTCGCCTAGATTTGTTCTTAGTATTCAAGCCATACGAAGTTCTCGTACATTAGCATTAACTACATTTACTCACGCTTTTCATTCAAAGTACATAATACATAATGAAAAACAAAAAAGTATACGACGTTCTTCAATATACAAAGGAGTGAGTTTAAGAAAATAACGCAACTAAATTAAGTAGGTAAACTATAATGACGTCCTCTTACTATGTACATCGTATACCTGAGTAGATCATTGTAAAATATTAAATATTACCGGCCCACCCTGACTTTTTTTTATATGTAAGAAGAATTATGCCAATTTATACGTATATATACATGATGTCTATGGCCATCCGAAATAATGTACGTTTGAGGCGGTAAAATAACTTTTCATATGGGTGCGTTGATTCCGGAGATTATGTATAGACACTCCTCATACACACATACTCACAATACTCTTAATAATATTAGTATTGATATTTACAGTAAAAATCTGTTTTAAGAATAATTGGAAATCATTAAGTAACACTAATAATTATAATATTTTAATTGTAAAAATAGCTCTGGCAACTTCGAAAAAACTACAGCGTTGCATACTTCAAAAGATCTTTCCCAGTGATCCGGCTCGCTCCGGGTCCTTTTTTACAGAAAGCAACAGTCCAACAATTGCGCTGCTAATGATGACGTGATGCAATTTTGTAACGACCCTAATTATTGCGGAACTTGGATGGATAGTTTTTCAATGCAATTTTTTCTTCATGCAACTCTAAGTAAGAACGTGATTATTCTATCACCAGTAACAAGAAAAATCTTACCATTCAACAAGGTCGTTCACAAATCTAGAAAATATATGTTTCTCGAATTCTAAGAATGATTTTTCGTTTGTAAAAACACTCTATGGAAATACCACTTTTAATTTAGTAAATCGTTTTCAACAGCTCTACAAGTTTTTGCACTGAGAAGAAGCGTTGCCAAAAAAAACGTAACATACATACGTTATTACAAACTCGTGTTATAAACACGACAACATTAAATAACATACGTAATACTAAGGATAAATAATTTGTAAACGCTCATAAAAACAAACCAGACACTACAATTCAATCCCGTGTCGCGATTGGCATAATCGTGTACACTAGTAAAAAATCATATACAAGACCCGAAGACAACACAAAAGTCAGCGCTACCCGGGAATCGAATACTAAATTACGGAATCGATAAAAGAGTAAACAAATAAAAAATAGGTATTTTTAGCGCAAAGAGTACTCAAAATTAAGAAGTATGTTCGACGCTGAGTCGTGCTGATGTGTTCTGCTCCGCTAACTCACATTTACAATATTATTTTCACTTTTGTTCGGAGCAAGGGAAAGCTGACGAAAATAAATACATGTGAAAATATCTCCATTAAATACATATTAAGTTATTTGTCTAATTACTATCCACTTAAACAGTAAAGCGCTTGGAGACATCATAGCGATTAGGTTTGTTTCGAACGTAGAGATTGACAACGTTAGAAAATAGCTACTATACACTAATTTCTGTTTGAAATAAGAATAGCATTATAACCTTATCACCTATCATCATCTTCATTACAACACATAATTGTACCACAGCTGGGCTCTGGTCTACTCTCACAATGTCGCCAGTAGAGCAGTTGAACGTCTTCTTGGGTCAATAATATGTCATATGTTGAAGCAACACGAACGCCGTCTTTAGTTGAAGGCGTTATTATCAGTGGAATAATTTCACGTGTGTATATAACAGATTGAAATTCAAGTAATAAATTATTAATATTTGTTAGTATTACATACTTATAGTCTATGTTAACACCTAATCTAAATCTCATTAAATACACCGTGTGAATCATTGCTGTGCCATTCCATTAGAAACAGCTCAGCAATGATTCACATACCTGCAGTGTAATCTGGTAACAATCATTTTCAGACTGCTATCGGTACCGCCCCACAATCTGTGCACTTGGGACTTCAAATATTTTGCGCATAGTGACATAAATACAGTCGGACTCGAGCCGACGCTAACATACCTAATGTGCTACAGAAACGGGGCGGCCCCATCAGCACCCTGCATGCATTTTTATATAGAACCCGGAGAGCGTTATAGAATTTTTGAGAGTACTTGTTCCGTAGGATATGTGTAGAAACCTATGCAGTAGGCTCTGAACAAGTAATCTTAAGGTTGTTTGAGCAACGAGCAATCCTGCGGGCAACCATATTTGCTCTCATCGATAACGCCCTCTTTTCCTTCTCTATATCTTTGTCGTCTTCGTGATCAGGAGTCAACATGCGCCTAAGATATTTAAATTTGAAAACTCTTTCTAATTGTTTACCAGTCGGCCATACGAGTGGTACTTGTTTTGGTGTTCACCCTGGGACTTAAAGACTATCAGCACCTTTTTGTTTTCTTTGTAGGCTAGATCACGCCTCCCCACAATATACCTCACAGCTTTTTTATCTTAGGCTACAAATTGAGTCAACAGCAAAATATCATTGGCATAACAACTGTAATTTGTACATACTTTAAATACAGGTAAATAACCATGAATTATTAATTAGGTGACCTGAATGGAGAAGCGTTATCATACTTTTATCAGTATCGTGCTTACCCCAGGCTCCAGACGCGTAACTTTACACCATTCCGCCCACTATGAATGTAACAGAGTCGAGTCATTCCGGTGTTTTGATTGACGTACGAATTGTTATTTGGTCATTGTAGCCTCATCTGTCTATCCTGTTCTATCTAGTCCATATATTTGACTTTAAATTTCCATGCTGGCCATGAAGACGATGACCCAGTCTTTCCCGTGTTTTCACATCGGCCACGATAGATGCTTACATATTCGTATGAGACGGATAGTTTTTTTGGGTCTTCTTAACTATTGTGTAAAAAATTGAGATATACTTACATAAAAACTAGAAAATTTATTGATTTTACTCCAATTTTTAAAAGTCGTATTTTTGTTACCTTTTGGATTTAGAGTTAACATTATTTTTTTATTTTTTTCGAAAGTTTGGCTAACTTTCTTTGTAACCGTTGCCAACAAATGGTTAACCATGGTCTTTAAAATCTCACTTATCGAGAATTATCCGCCTACAACGAACACACAAATCATTGATTTTTTTATTTCATTATTTCTTACAACATTCGTGCGTACTTCTGGTCGGAAAAATCTGATATAAAATTCCCTGTGTATGCCATTCTGATTCGTAGAGAGCCTGTTTTCATATATGAAAACTATAGAAAATGTCCGGAATACCGAACGTGTGTCAGCTACGTAACTAAATATATAAAGATTTCCATAAAATATGAGCGGATCATCATACGTATATAAATGTTTAAAAATTGGCAAAAGTTTCCGTTCTTTACATAATGCGGGATATTAAACTAAGTGCGTTATTGTTCCATTGTACGCGAAGCAACCACAGAATTCAATATCTTCGAGTCAGTTGAACTACTTTCACTGTTGCAAGGGTATCATTTGTATTGAGTAAAGTGCGTAGACCTTAGGATACCAGCTATTTATTTGCAGTAGGTACTAGTAAGCCCTTCGTTTCGCTTTGAAAAATTTCGCGAAATCAGATTCATTTCTCGGTAATAAAAGTATCCCAGAATATGAGCTATTAAGAAATTCCAAATACTCGTATGACAAATAATTTTGGTCATAAAATAAAAATTTTAAGCAGATGTAACTGCGTTTGTACACGCACCAAACATATTATACGCATGTTCTCAAACATTAGAAATCCTGTTCTACAGTTCAACTCAATACAGTACTTTTGGCTCTCACTTGACCCCAAAGCCTAGTTGGTAGTGAACCTGCCTGCCCAATGAGGGGTTCCGGGTTCGATTTCCGCCTGGGGCAGACATCTATGTGAAAGATAAGGGTTTGTTCATAGTGTATGGTCATGGGTGTTTGTCACGTCATATTTGTGCATGTCCATGTCACCCGCAACACGGGGAATTCTAGTGCGTGGGTGTGAGTGTGTAAACGTTTATTATAGTTTCTAATCTATAACATCTAACCCATCTGATATTAAATAAACACGATTCCTTTTGAATTCCTTGGATACCGATTTGATAGGTTTATCCTACTGGAAGGCGATCATGAATGTCTACTACGGAATTTGTAATGATCTTGACACACATAACATATTTGAGCTCGTTACGTCCGAGTACAGCGGCGTGCGCTGACCGCAAACAGTAATTGCATAAGACATTCCTCACAGTTTTCGCTTTCTTTTTACATCGTCTTGGTCATTTTTTAACTTTTTTCTACCAATCGACGCATATATACCAGATCCAGCTACTCGTCAAGAGAACAAGGGTTACTTCGAAAAACGATCTGCGCAAAACTACAGGAAGCTGTCAAGTTCACAGAAAACACTATCAGCTCTAAGAACGACAAGTACTGGGAGACTTAATTCAGTATTAGTCATTTAAAGACTAATTTAGAAAAAGAATCTACAAATGACTACAAGCTCCCATGACCAAGTAAACAGATGACCAAGTAAACATTAAACTCCGAGTAGACTTGTAAAGACTGGTGAAAAACATAATGAGTGCCCTTTTCGATGCCGACCCTCATAAATCGGATTTCAGTCTCTCTGTCAAACATTTAACAGATAAATCAATGCAGTGTAAGGGAAAGCCGTCTTGGGCATGGCTATCTAACAGCTAACTAATAAGGAAGTGTCGATTGTGGTGATTGCGTAACGCACCAAATAGTAGTCGACCACGTCACGAGCGAACCGTGTCAAGAGCGACGTCTCGTTCGTGATCCTGCTACCACTGCTGCCACTACGTGATTTCTACAACTCCATAACGTACTGCTTTATATTATGTAGTATCACAGCAGTGTATATTGACTGGTTTTAGGTAACTGTTCTCGTTCAAGTGTAATTATTCAATAGAGTATTCATTAGTGCTAGTTATTCTTTTTAGTTAGTTTCGATGGAGCGCATCTTTTTTTTTTAATTGATTAATTTTTTTGTTGTTAGGTTACAAGAGCATAATTGTAGCTCATATTTGTAATATCTATGTTACGGTCGATGCGCAGAATGTTGAATTTCAATAAATTATAGTTTTTTTTAATGAAATTCCTATGAAATAATTTTATGAATTTATAATAATCATTGATTTCCCGTTGAACTTGATTCTCTCGATCGGACTGCGACAAATACATTTCGTAATGAACAAATTTTCTGTATTATGTTGAGGGAATCCTGTTTACTTTACGTTACGTGATTTCTGCAATCCCTGGTCATCAGTAACCAGCTATAAATAGGACTCCAGTCCTATTTGGTTTAAATGCTAATCAGGTGGACTGTTTTGAATTGCCTCATGCAAAATGGACGCCCAAGCTTAAAGGTCAGAGGATTAATTTAACGCTAACTTAAACCTATAAAAACTGTAAATACAGCAAAAAGAAAACTTTCCAAATTCACAATCCCATCTGAATCAAGTCGTTTGGCCCTTACAGCTCACTCAGAACATTAAAATGCACCATTACCAATTTCACAATCGGATCGGTTTCGGTGTAATTTGCATCATTGCTAGATTAGTGCTGCGCCGATTTATAAATTGTAACTGTGGCTTTTCATTTGTGATTGTAATGAAGCGTGGATTGCAGGTCGTGCTGTGCAATTACACAGAATTGATTGAGATTGTTCAGGGTTGGCCTCAACGTCTTATTATAAATCTTCGTCAATATGGCCATTATCTTCAAGATCAGTAAAATACTGAATTTATCGTAGAAAAAAATTACCTTACCCGCATCGGTGTTTCCGCCTACTTACGATATGGGAGTCTTCAAGAGTGAATAGGCTATTTATAAGTTAGTGCGTTCAACATCTTACACTACATCACCACGTACCATCAGGTAGGATAGTTTTCGAGCATTAACTTATTTTATGAAAAAAAAAAATTACAGGCAATCGTTTGCATTGCAATATTTTCTATTTCAATAAATAAATCTGTATCGTTTTTTTGTCTATTTATTATGCGCGTAAACTGCCGCGACACAGTTTTGCACTATTGCAGTTGTTTACGTGTAATGTAATTGCTGTTATTTGTTTCTTGTGATCTTCGTCTTTGTTCGTTTGTTTTTTTTTTTTCAAAATTAAAACTAGTAAACAATATGTCGGTCACTCGTACATTAACCCTAAACTTCCTTAAATATTTGTGTAGAATATATTTGGAACGTTAATAATCTGCTTGTTAGCTACAATATTAAAAATGCCAAATATTCTCGTGTCGAACTTAACTAAAAGTCATCTCGGAGGAAATACCGCTAATCGACCCTCGGCAAGACACTACTAATACATACACAGATCGACGAGGGCGTGTCAGGTCTAAGAACCAATTAGTTTAAACTGCTAACGACCTTTCCCGGCTCTTTAATATCTCGGACATTAACACAGGTTTGCGACACTCTTACGTAGTAAGTAGTCGAAGATGCATCATTAAGGCCGTGAACCGTGCTCCATGACACTACGACAGCTATGTCACTAGCCCACGGAGGACAACACCCTCAATACACGTAACGTACACACATGCACACGTGTAAGAAACCTATAAAAGCTTACATTCCTAATATTTATATCGCATAAATGTCTCCTAAGAATCGAAACCTTCGCTAGATACGCATTACTACAAACAAACTAAACTACAGCGTCGTATTACCATATATTTTTACGCACATAAATTTTGTCTCTTAACTCTATTCGGTACTGGAGTCAGTGATAGCTGTGGTTTTTCGCGTCGGGGTCTTGCACATTCCGATATTTACGAAATCCGACATCACTGTTAACATTGATAACAGCCGTGGAGCAAACGAGTCTGGTGATCAGTCACCGCGGTCCACGTAAATTCGAAGCACAAGATGTATCACCAACTAAAACCTACGTGAAACCGGTTGCGATGCCATTATTTCCAGGTGTCCTTGTCAATTATCTATATTATAATATCTATAACCTATACAAGTCGCATGAAAATTAAAATAGTTTAAATACGTACGGAGCGGAAATGACACTACATACGATCATCCCAATTCGTAGCAAAAGAGTGAGGCGACAGAATAAGGCTTACCAAGCACAAAGGAATAGGAAAACTTCAGTTCCATCCCAATCCCAAATTTGACAAGGCGTTCAAAAGAATCCACACCATCGGGATGACCCGAAATGAGTACCAGTAATTTCCGCCAGCGGTCATGCAAAGGAACACACAAGATGGATTGAGCCAGTAGGAGTCCGGCATTGCCAACCCATCGTTCCCGTAATGGATAGGTAACCACGGGGATTTCCCCATGAAAAAAAAATCACGTATCAACTTCAGACTATTGTAATAACATGCACCGATCCCCGTTGGAGAACGCTGAATCTTTTGTACGCGATATGAAGACATACACAAATTATGAATATTTCACGTTTTACGATTGTGTATATCACGTTTTTATTTGGATATAATTTTTTTCATATAAATACTACATTGCTTTATTATTTTTAGCATCGCTTTTTAACTAGTAACTTTATATTAAAATGCGTGAACAAAAGTGGTTGTTAAGTGTTAAAGTGAAACGTTACGCCTCTTTACGCCACCGGTTAACGCCCTGACTGTTATGTTATTATATATTATATGTAATTTATATTATATGTATTAATGATACAGTAAGGGTCACTATTTCAACTGTCGTTATATTTCATTAATATTTTAAATTAATAGTTTAAACAATTGCAGCGAGTGACAAAAATTTAATTTTTGCTTCCAAAGATACGTGATAACCTAACACTGTGAATGTAGGTATGACGAAAACAACTTGAACTATTCATTTCATATTATACTGATGTCAGTTGCCGCAAGTTAATTAAGTACTCCAAACGGTTCGGTGACCAGTAATTGTTTGTGATTAGCGGTGTTATTGGATTGTCACTTCTTTTATTATTTGACGTGATTGCGTTTTATGGATGTTGCTTAATATTACGATTGGTATTAATTTTTATTACAGCTTCAAATAAAAAAAAATATGTTGTTGACACGCTATGTAATGTTGATAGACAATATGATTAATTTTTACATATTCGACATATTGAACTGTTTCAGACTGGTTCAAGCAATAATTTGAAGAAGTCTCCGTAAGATTCAACGTTACATATTTAGGACGGAGTGCTTGTAATGGCGCGTACCCAATGAGCGTGAAAGAGAGAAGCAAAAGAGTCAAAGTGAAGAGTGATTGTGGATTTTGACAGGTGACAAAGGAAAAGATGAGTGCGTGTGCTTTTGAAAAGATTTTTATATACTTTAGTAAGATCTGATTATTTAGCCCCGACCCCCAGACACTTCTTGTATATTGTAGTTAGAAATTATTCCACCGATGCTGCAGGTGCATCTATTAGATGCTATTAAATAAAGCTAATACAAAGTTCATTGCAAAATTAATTAGTTTGCAGAAAATAATTTTCCGTACTTACTAACGCTCTTTAAGCTCAGTAATGATTCAAATAAATAATAAATAATTCAAATATTTCAACGGTCGCATCAAAGATAGTGCTAGGATATTTTTAAATTAAACTTCAGTTCATATCGATACAAAGGCATGTTTTCTATTTATTCTTTGCTATAGCATTTATAATTGTTATCGATTCATGTACCTTTATGATTGGAGCTAAATCTATAATATATGTATAATACATTATACAACTTATAAGGACGAATTCGCATTTAAAAATACATATAATTATCGATTTGTGACTGAAGTCGGCAAACGTGAGGCTGTCACGGGCGACAGAAGAATGTTACATCCGATGTGGCATTGAGAATGGTTGCGGCGCTAGGTGCGCGTGCGCAGCGTGGTCGCGCGCAGAGAAAGCGTAGCGCGCCGCCGCCGGAGCGCGACCGATCTCGGTCGGATGCTGCGTGCCGCGCACGTGTAGCATTGTTGCAGCGTTGCACTTGCAGCGCGGCGAGGAACGAGCCGCACATTCGAAGACTTATTCATTAAAATTTGTAACGATGTGACTATCAAACCAGAGCGATAAGACTCATATCAAAACTTTGCTTTACAATCAAAGATACAAGATAAATTTTGTTTATATCATTGCGTTAATTTAATGTTAAACGTATTGTAATTATTTTGATTACACCTCATTATGCACTGATGCGTTATACGTCCAATGAAATTAATACAGAAGAATATCGAATATAGAATTCAACAGTATTGGCGTACCGTTCTGTGATGTACAGGACTTCGTTTTGGAAACGGCGGATTGGCGGGAATGTCAATTGACTTTACATTATTATAGAGAGCAATAACAAAATACCCCGGATGTGATTTCCACAAACGATAACCGAATATTTTTACTGAATGATGTAGTATGTGTAGCGTTAAATATTTAGCTAAAGCGATAGTTACAAGTTTCTAACAAATTAAAATGAGTAGCAATTAACAGCTGGTAAATATGTTGAAATACGCAAAAGCTGCGGTGCACTTTGGTACAAGATGTTTCAAGAGATCAACGGCCCTCAAGGATGCCGATTCCTTCTACATCAACAGCAAAGAAACAAGCAGCCAGGGCACCTGATCGATACTAAGTGAATGTTAACTAATCAGACCGGTGAAATCCTACGACCGTGCACGAGTCCAGTTGAAATTTGTCTAGTGGTGCAGAGATCAGCGACCGTTAACATTAGGGAATGGGCGTCGTGGGTTCGTACGATCTTCAGCAGCATGCACCACGTGCAGGGAAGGTGGGGTTCGACGAAAGTATTTATGGAGTCCCTTGCACCTCAATATTAATATAATATTCACGTAAATGCCAACTTACCTATTGAACAATCGCCTTCCGCCTCTCCTTCACATAATCTGCAACAAACAAGCAAACAAACTTGTAAACCATATAATTATAAACCTCTGACTGAAAAAATAAAAAAATTATTCTGTTCATATTTAACATAGGATTGTTTTGTTTCTCTTGTTAATGTCATTTTTATAATTATCATATTACTGACTAGAAAAGTATTTCCAATTCAGTAAAAACTCCCAACTGCATCCGATTTCAATACCAAACAATAACTAAACTGATAATTTATTTTATATTCGATACGTTTTCACGTTTATAGAACACAACGCGATTATATGTATTATCATGTCTAACCTAATTGAGTCTTCAGCCAATTTATACGACTCTATGACATCTGGGCAACAAAGAAACTAACTAAATTGCTGACCGCTTTATAACCATACACTCGACTAAAAGGAAAAAATCAATGTTAAATCGCATGCCCTTTTTGAATATGGAATTCGATAGTTACAAAGTAACATGTCAACAATCCAGGCATGTTCTGGTCGTTTAACTAGAATCCAAAATATAAAAATAAACCACCCTCAATCGATGCTTATTCACACATAGAGGTCGTGTGATAAAGGTCTTTCCGGGCACATAAAAAATCTAAATTTAAATTCAAATTTTCAGTTAATAAGGTACATATTGCTCTACCGATGAGAAGTTAACTTGGACAAAGGAGTAGTCGTTGAATTGCAGGTGAGTGTCCTATATTTAATCACGCGTCCGCACAGGGCAAAGGTATCCAATTATAGGACATTAAACGGTGTATGTAAATTGCCAGTTCATGTCACAGATAATGTAGTCATTTCAGATATGGTTTATTTATGACAAAAAAGGTTTTTTTGATTAGATCCTCTGTGTAGTTAGATAAGATATATTACTACATTATCTAGTGGTTTGAAATTATGCCTTTAGATCGCGGATGTGGCTTGGAATATTGCACACAGCTACATTTTTTTCCATTATGTACCAACATAATTTTTTCTTTTCTGAAATTAGTAGTATGTAACTTGTTCGAATCGTGGATAGAGTGATGTACGCTAAAAAGAGTGCCTTTTATCATCTAATTATATCTAAATGCTTTCTACTGAATACCTTTGTCGAGGTTTAACATCACAAATAAAGTACTAGGCCCTCATGAACGTCGAACTGCGTAACAAAGCAATTGAGTCAAGCCTGTTCTACGGTAAACTAGCACTTGGCTCTTTTCCCACTAGACATAATTTAGTGTGTAGACCTGTTTGAACCCTTCTCGCAATAGATTCACTTGTTTGCCTTTATTGTAAATTGAAGTAGGACAGATTTGAATGGTAAAATTATATATATTAAAGTTTCCTCTTTTATAAGATATTTAGCAGGATATAAATGTATGTAAAGAAAATGTATTTTCTTTTTAATTTTTTTAATATTTTGACGTCCCGATCCGAAGACAAGGAAATGATCAATGGCGTCAAATGTAAAAGATATAATTTAGAGTAATTGTGTAATATAAGTAATGAGAAGGGAATAAACTTTAAATGTCGCTTTTTTTTAATTCAGGTGAGTTTTATAATTTAGTTATTGTAATGTAGGTTTTTTATTTGACGTTAAGTGTACATATGATGGTGTAAATATATAAAACAAATATATTTTTGATTACATAGAAACACATCTTTGGTCTATTCCTTTTATAAAACGACTATTTATTTATTGAACCTTTTATATGTATAAGCATATTTATATTAAATGTAATTGTTGAATAAAAGTAGGTATTGACTTTTATATTTTTTTATATTATTACCTACTTAGTTCACAATCAGTTTCGTCGTAATTTGTGTCCGGCGTCTGGCGCTCCAAGAACTGAAGATATGTTATCAGTGTAATAATAATTAAACAGCAACAAGATTATATTCATATTTATGCAAGTGTCGAACAGTATAAAAACATGACAATGCTGAAGATTTTAACTAAATTAATTTTTTTTTTCTTATGTTAATAGCCGACAAACGAGCAGACGAGCCACCTGATGGTAAGTGGTCACCGTCGCCCATGGACATCAGCGAGACCAAAGGTATAACTGATACGTTGTCGGCCAGGAAATGAGAAGGTAAGAAAGTAATACTTTAACATTATAAAATCGTATGATTTTTGCATTGCCATGTATTATATCAATCTCCAGTAATTTCCAACAGCTTTGCACCTTAAGGTTAATCTGCATGAGATCGCAATAGCACACAACCTAGTAGACAGCTATTTGATCGTAACTGATGGCCGTCACTCACCGTGTATCATTGGACAAATAACGGGACAGGTTATTTCTCAACGTGTAATAATATTCTCTGATCCTGCAATTTTTGGCGTAGACTAAACAAATCTTAATTGTAATACTTTATATATTCGTTTTTATTGATATCAGTAGTATGCAATCCATTTAATGTATAAGACGGTGTACTGCAACCCATACATTTCTATAACTAAGAGCAATCAGAACTATAGAAATATACTGTTATAGAGTTTGTCCAAATGTGGAAATTTTAACAAGAGTTCACACGTAGTCGCGCGTTCTTCTGCTCGCCAGTGAATTGTGTATGCATTCTCTGGTATCTCACAATCGCGCGATTATCTACGCGCAACTCGATTAACGCGTAAATCGGCTCATCTGGACTAGGCTCACAGTCCACGCAACTTGTGCGGTCACTGCTTCCCACTCAGTTTTGGTAAATATTGTAAACATCATTATTTAAATATAAACTTAAATGTGAATTAACCATTAAAATCAAAACATTACATTTTAAAATACAAGTCATTTAATGTTAGCTACAATTTTAATTTGCAATAATAAAATCTTGAGTGTTGTCATTTCAAAGGAAACGTAACTTCAGACTGGCGCGAGATGTTGTTAAGACGACATCTAAGCCAGAAACATTATTCTGCTTACGGAATAAATATTGCGAAATATTTGCATTTCATTTTGTTTCTTAAAAGATTTCCTCACTACTTTTGTGCTGAAGAGTTGGGAGCCCTTTTCACCCTCTACCGAGTAGGTCAACGTATTGTGTTGATATATTACTTCTTTTTCTATCTTATTGTTGCTACACTTAGGTTTAATTGCTGTATTTTAGCGAAATACACAATTATTTCTTTTAAAAAGTAGTAGAAATACCAAAGTACGTACCTAATGCCCAACCTAACCTCGTTCAGATCTCTACCATCGGTAAAGAACATTGACTTCACCGTTCGCTGCGGCTGGCTGTATGCTACGTGACTGCGCAGTCACGTGCCACGATAAATAATTATTCGTTGGAATTTTGCGCAATTTTATCGTATCTCTTGCTCAACAGAATTCAGTTAATAAGAAATAAATGGTTGTAGATAAGGTAATAATAATGTAAGAGATTCTATCCTTCCTGGAGTCGTAAAACAGCTCTCGTGTCCTTGGTGCTGCTGTTGATTAAGGGCTAAGGCAATGACTCTATGTTCATTCTTCTGTTGGTGGTTGGGTTTAATAGCTCTCAGATTAATTCTCAATTAGTACTCTGGATTTTACTTGATCCTTATCACATTTTTTCAACGGCCCGGCTTGCTATCACCCTTCCAAAATGCATTCATACATTAGATTTTTATAAACCTGGTGATAATTATTTTCTTAAATCTGACTGCCAGTCCCTCCCTATATATGATTTTTATACTAACAAGTTTTTTTTAAACTTCGTAAAATATCCGGCTTCCTCGCAATGAAATATAGTACACAAGGTTTTCTTATAAAGTTAAATCCCTCGAATTATATTCTTTAAATGATACGTGACACCCGTACATTGACACACTCAAAACCTCACACCCCACTAGGATTCCCTGTGTTGACTTGTGGATGATATGGACGTGCACAAATATCATAAACACCCATGACCCCGAAAACAAACCTTTATCTGTCACACAAATGACTGCGTCCAGAAACCTAACTTGGGACCAGTCGCACGGCAAGCAGGGTCAGTACCAACTGGGCTTCGAAGTCCCTGAACTACGGAGTTCTCAACTATGCAAAATCTCGCGTACATACACGGTAGTATGACTTATTCATTCTCATATCGTCATTCTTCACATAATTATATCAATACCTTCTGTTCCTACATTTTTCTTCTCCACATCATAATACATCGGGAGATACAGGATTCAAATTACCACGAAATCCGATCGCTGGAATCACCGAGCACCTAATGGAGCGTGCGCCACACTCTACTGGTCGCTGATTATTTCTATAATCGTGTTGATGACAATCTTAATCTGCCGAAGAAAGTGCAAATAGCCTCAGGATGCACACATTTCACAGAAGTCTATTTACGAAGTATAACAACAAATGCTCAGGATTTTAAAGGGGTTTTGAACGTCCATTGTGCAATCCACTTAGTGAGACTGCAACCAGTTGACATCTCATTATTGTTATAGACATCTCTGCTACTAAGAATTACCCTACCTTGCACTTATCATAACTGAGTTTTGTATCTCTTAGTGTAATCCAAAGATACTCTTGCAATATATGCATTACATGTATTTTGGTGGACTGTCTGGTGTAATGTACTATAAGGCTTTTACCTACTAGCAAAACTGGGACCTCCCTGTATTTAAAATCTATTTAATTGAAATTTCTTCGTGTTATAAAATTATGGCCAAAGCAGTAACTTAATGCCTGGAATCCTCTGTCAGCCAACCGTGGGTAGATGAGGAAAATATGTGGCAGGATACAAACAACGAAACGGACGAATTGTTTTCAATTTGACTCGTTGTTTGCTATGGTGCTATGATTAGGATTAGGAAAATATTTTTATTTAAATTATTTCAAAGCTCTTCTATACTAAACGAAAAACCCAATTGCTTCACGACCGAACTAAATTTGGTGGTGATATAACTTTCCAGTGTAATCCCAAAAAAGCTCCGTCATACTTGAACAATCTCAATTTTAAATTAATCAGTTCAGTAAGAGATTTTGTCCTATATCGTTGATAAAAACAAATTCTTCCTGTCGTTCATCTCTTCACCCTCTCTTGCTCCTTCACCTGCATTCTAAAGAATAGTGCCAGTTCCCTTATTTTGAAGTTTTCTGTTTAAATATTGCAACATAATTCCGATAGTATTCATGCATAGGTATTTATATTCTTCATACTAAATCTCCTAAAATTTATTGTAGGTAACACATGTTACACTTACTTTACGTTACGTTAACAAATGGGAACATCGCAAGGTTCTCGACTGCACATCGATAAGACCTCCCGTATAACAGATGTGCATAGGTGATAGACACCACTCCTTACTTTGTGGCCGGTCTGCTAGTTTCACAGCTATTGACATAAAAAGTACACGAATCGTATGTGAAATGAACAAAAATATGTTTCGTTTTTTTACAGAATATTTAATAATGTATATGAAAACTTTTCTCACAAGATGTTTCTCGTGTCTTACATCGTGGGCATCGGGAAGTTACTCCGAGATGTAATCAACATTGTGAAAGAAGCAAAATCGTTACATCAATACTTGCGGCCATTTCACTTTCATAGGGAAACTGTACAGTTTTTGTTCGTTAATGCCACGCGACTTACGCAAAGATTAACTAATAGTTAAATAACTAATAACCTTTCTTTGTTTGGGAAGCGTGATCCTTGCAGTAACCGCACACAAACTACTGACCCTTGTTTTTATCAGGTGTTTTATAAACTTTTGATATTTACCCCACACCTACATCATTATCTATATATTATTAAAATTAAATGGAATGAAATTTAATTGATTTTTAAAATGAATTAATTGTTTTTCTATATCCGAACAATATATATACTCATTCCGCTTATATCGCATCGTATATCGCTCATAACATTAGTCTGAAAATGTAAAATGAAAAAGGCACGTGAGAGCCTTCATCATCTTGAATTTAAATTATAGATGTATGCAATCCCTTCGTTAGCTGGGTCGCGGCACCTTCGTTTATTCACCAATCCAAAAACGGTTTTGCTAGCGTTGCGTCAAATAAATAAATAAAATAGTTTTTCCCTCATAATAAGCGATTTTTCACGAGAGGCGCGCGCGGCCTGCGGCGCGTGGCGCGTGGCATGTCGGAGAAACTTGCATGCATATTTATATCTATCGCTTTCTCGCAGCTTGCGACCACTCAATACGTGATTAACTGTTGGCTGCTGGACACGTCGTCGCTGAATAAAATATCATAATTCAAATTTCTAAATCATTTAGGTGTACTGTTAATTTTTTTTTTCTTACTACCTTCTTAAATACTAAAGATGTGTCATCAGCAAAGAATACAATGTCCGCATTAATGTTCATCAAATACGGCAAATGATTACCATAAACCAGAAAAAGGAAAGGACCTAATATTGAGCCCTGTGGTACACTTATCACAACTGATAATTCTGATGATTTGGCATTAT
Organism: Megathymus violae; assembly: GCA_003671415.1. Classification (NCBI taxonomy): domain Eukaryota; kingdom Metazoa; phylum Arthropoda; class Insecta; order Lepidoptera; family Hesperiidae; genus Megathymus; species Megathymus violae. The sequence continues at coordinate 1,529,789 of PDGT01000076.1, forward strand.
TTACGCTAACATATTAAATCCTATTCTACAAATAGGACGCAACCAAATTGAGTGCAGTTTACTTAGCCTTAGTGACTAAATTTAAGAAATAGTGTTACATGCTCAACGCAATCAAACGCTTTAGACAGATCACAAAATACACCTATTGCATTCCGTGATACCTTCCCAAAATATTTTTTAGAAGCCTAGCACCTGTATCAATTGTACTACGACCTTTAGTAAAACCGTATTTTTCAGAATACATTATATTCTTTCTGTTTAAATATTCAAGTACACACATCAAAAAAAGTTTGCGATCGGTTCGAAAAATTGAAACATTTTCTTAGCATGATAAAATACAACATGATTTATTTTCCTTTTTGTTCTCTATTTAAAAATACATAATTTGAACATGAAAGATTCTAAAAAGTCAATTGTTTTTCAATATAAAAGAAGGTTCAGTCGTGGTAGAGCATCATTCAGAAATCTGATACAAGTCGATTCAAGCGGTTTTTTCGATATTTTCGGAGGATATCTAGCTTGAAAAAAAATGCCAAAAGGATTATCAGAAGGTTTACGAGTACGAATTATAACTTTGAGAGAAGAAGGATATTCTACGAGAGAAATAGCACGCAGTCTCCGTATCCCAATGCTGTGTCGTGACCACGTTGCAGAGGTACCACGACATGGGTAATTTAGCTGACCGACCTCGCAGTGGTCGTCCAACTGTGCTGACTGCTGCCCAGAAGCGCTATATCAAATTGTTGACTGCCCGTGACCCAACAATCAACGCTACCAAAATAAAGGCAAAGTTGCGGGCTGCCACTGGAACTGTTCAGCAAGGTGGAAAATCGGTGTCCTTTTGGGCCGGAATAATGATTGGAGCTAGAACACCTTTGATCCCGTATCAAGGCAACATGACTGCAGTTATGTACAAAACAGTCGCTATTGATGGAATTGTTAGACCATTTAGAATAAACCATGGGCACCAATTTGTATTGGTCGACGATAAAGCCCCAGCACATCGAGCTCAACGAGTTAATGCTGCTCTCCGTGAATACAACATCACAAGATTAGACTGGCCTGCCGGCTCGCTAGACTTAAATCCAATGGAGCATGCATGGGACGCTGTTAAGCGAGCTGTTTGGAACCGTCAGCTACTTCCGTCAGCATGCCCAGAAGGATTTCCGCATGTCTTCGAGCCATAGGAGGAGTGATATTATACTAAATAAAAACCATTTCAAATAAATATAGTATATTTTTTGCATAGTCCTCTTTTTCTTTCAATCAAATTTTCTTCACATTCGCATTAGATTTGAGTAAGCTAATTTATATTACCAAAAAATTATTAAAGGGTTTTTTTTCCAATTTCATAAACTGTATTTTTAGTTAAAAAACATATTCTATAAACACTTTTTCTTGATAAAGTTACAATTATAAAAAAATATATCTGTTTTTCCTAGTGATCGCAAACTTTTTTTGATGTGTGTAGGTATTTGATTTAGTAAAATATTTACGAAAACTTTACTGATTATTGGTAAAATAAAAACCGTTCTGTAATTATTGTGATGTGATTTATCACCGAATGTAAAATAAGATAATATAAATAATATAATTAAATAATGAATCTTTATAGTGTTGAAAAACGTTTATATTATTATCAGTCAAAATTTTAGAACTTCATGATTTTTTCAATCTCGAAGCGCTTTCTGCGCGGGAAATATGGAACCTCGCAGCTGATTCTGCAGTAAGATAATTAAAGTGGTAAGTTTTACAGGTAGTCTGCTATTTATTATGAATAAATTTACCACAATAATAAATTAGGCATAACACTAACATATTCTCACCGGGAAACCAGACGAGGTAACAGCACTATCGCGCAGTATTTAGATGTAAAATAAATTGTATACTCAATTTAAATTATATAGTTCATATTGAATCGCTAGTTAGCGATGCTATCGGCGATTACTTTGTGGAAATTAAATTGACGGGTCTCATGGCTTACTTGGTAATCGAAAGGTCCCGGGATCGATTTCAGGTCACCATTTATGGTATAATAGGTAGGTGTTGAATTGTGTCTATATATGCCATCCGCGACACAAGAAGTTCTAGTGCGATGGTATGAACGGTACGTTATTAATCTATTTTGCAACAATAATCAAGAACGGTGAAGGATGGCATTTATTTTCATACACGCGTTGCTACATAAGAAGCATACACACTATATACTTACAACCTCCAGATATAATTCGTTACAAAAAGAACCATCATCTCATCAGTTTTGTAGAAGTGATACACCCACGCCCCGCACTACGAGTCCCTGTCTTATGCATGCCTGGCAAATAAAACAAAATAAACACCTTTGACCTTAGAACAAATATTTATATGTTACATAAATATCTGCAATGGTCGGGATCGAACCCGAGACTCCACGCTCGGCAGGCAGGGACACTAACAACTCGGCTACGGGGCTACAGGCATCCACGTAGTTAGCTCTTTATCAAAGGAGGCTGTTCATCGTAATTAAACAGTTTTTAAATCTGAGAATAAACAGAGTTTACTTTAGTTAGACTTATTTTAATTCTCGTTTAGTTTTGTCACACGTTTGTTTTTATTGAACATCCTAATTATTTGTTAATAGCAAGTACGTGCATAGGCAAAACTAGTAAACTTATTATTTAAATTGCATTAAAAAGTCAATGGTTTTTTTTAACCGCTTCTTAATCATTATTGTTTTATTTGGCATAACATAAATCAAAACATATTATGAAAAGAGTAAGTACCTAATTACTTAATTAAATTATTTTAAAAGTGCTCAATTTACAGTATTCATTTCTACTAGAACCTATAAATTTATGTATTCAAAAAATCGAGTTATCGCAGCAATCAAATCTTCGCATCGTGCCTAGTTTTATTTATATCGATTATGTGAACTGGAGTTGACGGGATAAAAAAATTTTAATAACTGTCTTTTTTATTAATAAAATTATCACCACATAAGTGAAATAGTTCATTTATAAAAAATACGGTTATAGCGGTAGGTTTAACAGAGATGTATTTCTGAGCTACAGTCCAGTGATATACAACGACGATAGACGACCCCAGAACCCAGTTGGTAGAGAGCCTGCCTGCCGAGCGAGGGGTTCGGGGTTCGATTCCCGGCCGGGGCAGATATTTATGTTACGGGTAAATGTTTGTATCGGGTCATGGGTGTTTGTAATTTTATGTTTCTGTGTGTCCATGCCACCCGCGACGCAGGGAATCCTAGTGCGGGGGTGTGAGTGTGTAAACGTTTATTTATTACTAGCTGTGCCCGCGACTTCGTTCGCGTGGCATTTAACAAAAAAGTTATTTAGTAGAAATAAAAGTAGCCTAAGTTACTCCTTAGTACATCAGCTACCTACCAATGAAAGTCCCGTCAAAATCGGTTCAGCCGTTTTAGAGATTAGCCGGAACAAACAGACAGACAGACAAAAATTGAAAAAAATGTTATTTTGGTATATGTACCGTATATAAATTCATATGCATGTATTAAAAAGCGATTATTTTAATTCTACAAACAGACACTCCAATTTTATTTATTAGTATAGATATACGTCACGCTCGTTTATATATCAAGGCATAGTCAAACTGTATTATAGAGTCATATTATACTACAGAGCTATACTACTCATAGAGCCGGACAGATCTCTGCGACAGCGTTTATTTATTTATCTTATTGAATCACCAATATACTATACACTATTGCTAAATAAAATATCGTAGTCGAAGGTAACACATCTAAGTGCCTAAGGAATTATAGGTGACGACAACATGCAAAAGGATAACATAGATAAAGAGCGCGTACATTACATGATCGAATACAGGATAATACAAATACAGAATACAGAATACAGGAGAATACAGGATCGAATAAATTAATTAATTAAATTAAGAAAATCAATGTTTAAACATAAATTTAGAATAGATACAAATAATCAGAATAATTATGGATTTTAATAATAGCATTAAATCGAATCGATACAAATGTCATGATTAAAAATTATAAAATGTCATCATTCTGAATATTCAAATATAATATTAATTTTAAAGTTTTAAAATGTTAAAAATATTTATTAATAATTAGAAAGTAAATCAAAATTTAAAAAATTGTATACAGAATAACATTAAATAACGATTGACATACGAAATTAGGTCATTACCCAGATTTTAATGGCCTCTTTTTATGTTTGTAGATGCTATCTGAGAGGAGGTCTATCTGATCAATTTTTGCAGCTTCGTTGAATTCTTTATAAACCTGTTGAGAGGAGCGTTTTTGCCTAAATTTTATTTAAACATTGAACCAATTAACGCGTCCCAAACCAACATATCGATGTGGAGGAAAAAATTAAACAGAGATTATCGTCGACTGCACAAATAACAATTCTGAAATATTTGCACTCCGCGGAGCGACGCGTTGACTGATCATTATAGAGCTATAATAAAACTGTTCCGCAATCAAATAAAGGTTAGTTGAAAAAAGTAGTTGAAAGTACATTGTGAAACCGAATAAGGGAAATCGACATTTAGGGTTTTAATGATAAAATAAATAAAGTTACCAATTGGCCGTCAAAAACAAATAACAAAAACTGTATCCGGGCCGAATTCGTGCGTAATTACTCCTCAGATCCCCGTGGCCTCCCCATATGCATCGGGTAACAGCCGACGGGGGTTGGGTAGCAAGCCGATACATTCCAGTGAGACCGGGTATCTTTCGAAGATTTCCCCCCCGATATAAAAAAGGAAGATTCTGCTTTCGATTTGAATACCTAAACATAGTTTTTGGGAATTTTTGTATGTCTGTCTGTATAGTAGCGTCACTGGAGGGAAAGAATAAAAAGTAAGCATTCCATTAATGGTTAAACTTACAATGAAATATATCATATTTCAATATTGTGCATATTTGTACAAAATATGGTGACGAAAAGTGTTCCATTGAACTAATGTCATGGAACGAACACTCACAATGCGTGGCGATTAGTTTTCAATGCGGATCTTTTCCCTTTCGTGTGGTTCGAACAGATGACATAAGTCACATAATTAAATTAAGATTAATAGTTGACACTAGGTATGTGCTGTTTCCGATTGAAATCATCAAAAGACCCAGGTCGTTAAAACGAAGTGAACGAGCTGAAAAATGTATCGTTCGTTCAATATAATCGTGAAACAAGTGAAACGAATGGTAAAGGATTAATTCACAGATCGACTCACGAGCGCGCCTTCAAGTACTTTTGATTTCAATCGATGATGTTGAACTCTATTTCTCGTTCAACTATCTACTATAGTGTTCATTTATTCATATTAGATAAATTTCAAAAGAAAAATGTAGATAAATGGTCATTTAATTGTTTACCAAAAACGAAATGCAGTTTCAATGTTAAAACTAAAACATGAGAACGCCGTGAGCCAGTGATCAGTGATCATTAAAAGTTTTAATTTAATTTGGGTATTAATCTAAAGGTTGTATATTTTGTGCACTGTTCAAAATTGACAGCCCATCGAATGAACGGGTCGAAAAGACGATTCGTTATAAAAAGGTCAGTGAAGATCTCGATCTTCAAACGATGTCAACGTGTCACTCACGTGAATAAGAAAGAAATAGATTAAACCAAGTTGAATTGAATTGCTCACTCACTATCTATTTAACTTAATCCGGCTAAGTTTGCCGTATTATATTTTGAAGCCCCACGTATTACGCAGGCAGAAATACATTATGTATACAAAAACATAAATTACAATTTTATAATTAAACATTATTGATGTGTCAAGTATTTTTTGGTGACCGTAAATATACGAATACAATTGAGTGCGTGCGGCGACAAAGGTCAACTACCTAATACCTTTCAATATGGCGTTAATAGAGCCAGGCCAATTTATAATAAAATAATAATCGGACGAGGTTAAATTAATAAATATTTATAACAAAGTGTTATAACTAATATTTCACTCAATAATACCAATATAATACAGATCAATAAATTGAATTAATAAAGCCAGTTGTTTCGCAAATTAATATAAACGAGTGACTTCACCGTGACATCAGTTTTTTAGAGGTTTTTTTTATTTATACGAAGCTTGCACTTGAATACAATTGTGTTTGCAACAATTTCGCTATGATTTGCTACGAAATATGTCTGTAAATTCGTTTGTGTGAACTAAAATAAACTATTTTGCTGCACCTGTATTTTTGTCACAGAGATTTTTTGTTAGATTATGACAATAACAATTCTGATTCAGCATTATTACAATCCATAGTTATCCCACAAATTGGCTTGTGTTTCTTCTCATGATAATATCGTGTAGTGTCCCACAGGGCTGCCGTCATGCCACTGAGTCTATGGAGCTGGTAGCTGGTAGGATATAAATATTCGGACCCCGCGTATTGTTTAATAAAACCGAGGCCCTGTATTTCCACGGGCCCAAATCATCAATGGTGGAACATCGACCACGTCGATGTCGGATCAACCATGAAATACTTGTGGATCTTCCTCGATAGTCGTTGTAGCGCCGGCTGCACTGAAGCAGCCGATACCTAATCTTCGGGATCCTAAAGAGTGTAGTTGCTGCCTGATGATGGTGATGGTTTTATAGGGCATCTGTATGAAAGGAGACCCTGACTGAAAGAACATTAGAGAGTGATTGCAATCGGGATACGAAAGTATCGCACCGTCTCCATTAAGGCAGCGTGGATGCTTGCGGGGAGCAGTCCCTGGGATTTCGAAGCCGAAGCTCACGCGTCATTATACACGTGGCGCTCGCATACCTAAAACCAGAGACTTGTACTGCCAGCGAATCGACTGACTTCTCTATAGAGCCCCCGCGATGGAGATTTATCCATGATGGATTTCCCCACGTTAAAAAAGTCGCTCAAAATCATAGTGAATCTTGAAAGTCGACATGTTAAATCAAAACATAAAACACTAAAGGGTTCGGGTGTGTTGATTGATAAACGATAGACAAGATTTTTAAAATGTTGTTTTATTATCTAAATTAATTAGGATTTACATCTATGGTAATTGTGACGCACAGTAGAAAATACTGGTATATGTGTGTGTAATGCTAATAAAGGCTGTTTGTATACTATTATGAACATTTGCAATTTTGCGTTACATTGCTCAAATCGCCTCTCACCCGTGCAACAGTTTCCAATGTAATGTAATTCCATTTTGGATTGACTTATTCAGCGTTTCGTAAACGCTTATTAAACAGGTTTAAGTTGTTCGCTGTATTAGTTCTTTTTTATCACATTCAAATCTAGTTTGCAGTAAAGTAGTATGTATACATGTCGCAAATTCACGACGATTACATTCATTACTTATTCAAACGTAGCCTATTTTTACTGTATTTTTCTATTTTTGTTTAATTATTATTGCAGACATTGATTTATTAGATATTAAAATTAGCTAATTGGTAAAAAGTAATAGTGTAATGCTGCGACTTAAAGTTACTATGATTGATCTCAAAAATAACTGTGCTACTATAATATTTGTCTTACGTGCATCACTCAGATTCGTAGTTCATCTCGAAAACGGTAGAAACATCACATATAATACAGATGACGATCGTTCCGCTTACAGTTGCAGTAAACATCTTGTTTAACCATAAGTTATTATAACAAAAAAACTAAACAAAAATTTCAAATGAATATAACCATAATTAAACCTATAATAAATATGCCAACCAGTGACGAATACTCAACAATAAGTACATTGGTTTCTCCTATAGCTAATAGTGGCTACGTGCAATCTAAAAATCTTTAGACTTACATTAAAAGTTTCTCGTTGAAGGGTTTTGTCATCAAACTTTTAGAATAACTTCTCAAGTCCTCGGGTTGGAGTGACAGTGTGGGCGTGGGGAGACTGTGATTTGATGTACTATCAATACATAGATCAACAGACAAGTGAAGCCCTAGCGCCCCCTTTTCCTAATGGGGGTCGCACCAGATGACGGCTTAGAGGCCTTCAAGCCAAAGCCAGCCTCGGGTGGTGTTTAGTGGATAGGGCCCTAGGTTTTTCGGGAGTCCCACATAACCAGCGCAGCCGGCTGCGCTGGTATGCTATGAGCATTCACCACCCCCCTCCCCCGCTTTCCGGAGGGTAGCCCTATCTCCTTTGTCTGGGTGCAAAAAAAAAAACAAGTAGCAATGTTCACGGTCGCCACTCGGCGGATAGCGAGAGGCGCGTGAAATGACAACCAACAATCGTTGCAAGGTCAGTGCGGCGTTTTGTACAACGTCACTGTCAACTTGCTCGATCTGTGCTTACGGTATAAGGTTCTCGATTCCTTGATCATGTTTTCTGTCTGCATTTTGAAATCGATTTAATGCTTTACCAACTTCAGTAGTGAAGAAAGATGGTTTCGGGTCAGCATCGAAATTCATCGGACTACTACACCAATAACAAGATAAGATTTGGTGACTTTATTTCAATATTGTAATCCAAGTTATGATAGTACAATGTAATTTCGGTTTTCCGCTCGCGAGACCTGAATTCGATCATACATGCCCTCTAATTATTCGAAGTGATGGTGTTCAGTAATAGTACGAGTAAATAGTGGTAATTTATTATTGCTACGATGAAGTTTAACATCATTAAAAAACATCTCTCTTAGTTCTCCAACGAAGAACTCTTCTTCTGTCAACTCTTATTCCAGGAATAAATCGTAATCGACGCAGTGGGCCAGTGGGACGGTTGGTTATGATGATGAATTAATCTTAAATATATAAAACTTTTTGTCCTTCTTGACTGAATCATCATTGTACACACGTAATGACTAAAGTTAGAAACTTCGAATTTTGACAGCAAATATCTTTAATAACGTCAAAATTCACTAAGGAAGGAATTAAGTGAATTCTTACCCTAAAAGAATGACTTAAGTCATGTAAGTTTGTACAAAAATGTCTCAGTATAAACAATTTTATTTATTTATATTTTTATTAAAGGTACAATATTTAATATGTAAAAAATAAATAAATACCTATTTAAGGCTATAAAGCAATTTCACCTTGTATTAAAATTTGTTGATTGACTTGCAACTTCGTAATTATATTCATGCCCAGAGAGTGAAATTAGGTAATGAATGACTGTATGAATATCTGTAATAATTGCAGTTACATTAATGACAATTGTTATTTGATCTTTCGGTTAGAAATAAATCAGTTCAATTGTAATGTTCCGTCAACACTTAATCAAAAATATATCAAAACAGTCCCACCATATCGATCTGTTAATACAACATCTTATTTGTTTACCTCAAATTCGGTTCAAAAACTTTTACGCAACAAGAATTGTTATTCTAAATTCTCAAGTATCCTTCCTACAGTCAATTCTGCAGTTTGGATGTAAACACGGACTGGATTACACCAATCCTCTACATTTTTGTGAAGATTAGATAATTGATTATTAATGTTTTATTTTCTCACAATATCATAATAACAAGTGAATTCGTTGAAAGCGAACGAGTCATAAAAGCCTGGAAAAGTGTGATGTATCGTTAGAAAGTACGACTTCATAGCACAATTTATGTAATGAACGATGGAAATTATATCGTCGTAGCCAATTTGAGGAGAAATGGTCGGATCGGTTCGGTTTCGATTTTCTCTCGTAACACCGCCACCACAAGAACAACACGGGTGCACACACGTACAAAATGTGTTTGTGTCAATTCCAAGAAATTTTTAATCGACTCGAATCGAATCGAGTTAAACAACGGGGTGCGGGCGATAGTTGGACAGATGATCGCTAGCCCACAAACGATCTTACGTACGACCTTGTGGAAAAATGGTCACCGTCGCTCGTCGCCATCCTGCGGCCGTACAACACGAAAGACATCACCGAGTTGATGTTGGTCAAGAGATAAACAGGGCATTTACTGATCACGCTCCGCCTGAACTTTATCACATGATCGATATCGTTATGCAGTTATTTTTTTTTTATTTTTTTAAATACCAACTAAAAAGCAGACCAGCCACCTCATGTTCATACCAGAGGTCTGCAGCTTCGAACCTTTTGACACTTGGTATGACGTTAAGTATATATTTATAGGTAACATAAAATCCAACTGATGAACTGACTAGACAGCTAGCTGTGGTAAATTAGTCCGACATTCACACATTTATTACCTTATTGAAATGCCGGGCCATATATGTGAGAGACTGCAATACAAAACAATTATACACGTCAATTGGCTAATTCTTCCTATTGGAACGTAGCCATAAACCCGGACATGTCACACGTTCCATGATACTTGCTTGTAGACAATTGTTAAAATCTCTTTTTAATAGAATGTAGTTCTTTGTATGAATCGCTTAATCCATCATCGGAGCAGTGGAGTGGAGGTTCTCTTTCCCACTATATTACGATGCCCATACCCTGCAGAGAGTAGTCAATACGAGTGGGTGGAAACCAGTTGAGTTGCTCGACTAGATGCTTGGCTGTCATTATTCGCTTTTGTTGTGAAAACGGTTCATGAGTGACTTTCCTAGGACGATTAGGTGGCGCTGTGATCACGATGTAACCGAAATTCATATTTAAATTAAATTTATATCGCCTGCGTAACATTTGCGGCGATGTTAGCCGTATAGGGGCGGCCTAGGTTACTCCCCCAAATCCCATGCTGCTAGAAAAGGTGTCATAAAACGCGAGAGAAGTCAGCCTGCTTGGTGGTAGGGCTTCGCGTAAGGATTATATTATCAGTATTACTATTGAGTATCAGTATTAATATTATAACTGGTATTATTATCTTTCCGTGAAGCCAATCTGGCTAGCTACCACCGTCCTGCTTGAATCAACCGCCAAACGACTTGTCGTGTTCCGGCTGGGGACTTGAGAGCCAGTACATTCTTTCTTACCTTCTTCCCATTTCCTGGCCGACAATGCATGATTGATAACTTTGGTCTTGTTAATGTCGATGGGCGACGGTGACCACTTACCATCAGGTGGCTCGTCTGCTCGTTTGGCGGCTTTTAACATAAAAAAGTTTTTTAATAATGTCACATTAATGAAATCACCGTGGCCTATGGACATAGGCAACACCAGAGGTGTCACCAATACACGCCGGCCCCGGAGGAGGAGAATACCTCAGAACGAAACTAACGATCCCTACATCCATAGCGTATTGTGAATCGACACTCTTAATTGAAACGAAACAAACTACATACAGATTATGATTATTTATTTACTTTATTTATTAATCTATCACCTACAAATGTATCTCCAACAATTATCAGATAGGTTTATAGTCAAGCATTAACATAGGTAAGTATATATATAAATACAAACGTAAGTATCGGTTATACATATATGAAGACAGAAAAATATCATGTAATTGATATAATAGATGAAGCTAATGTTACCTGAGCTAAACTTACATCACACTAGATTTAACATTCATTGACTTTCGAATCTAATCCACCGTGTATCCAGACAATTGCTTACCCAGTAATATTCTATAATTCTTCACATTTTAAAAACCTGCTTAGGCTATTATGATTATACGCCCGAATATGG
>PDGT01000076.1:1541599-1565956 GCA_003671415.1 Megathymus violae
ACAAAGGGAATGCGAATTTTGTAAGTTTGAATATATTCGGAAAGTAATCTCAGGAGTCCCGGCATCTATCTGAAAAAAAAATTCCACCATTTTAAAACTACACTGCAAGTTATACTACATAAAACTTAAATATAATAGTATGTAGATATGTATTAATTCGGGTTATCTTTTTAAATCTTTCCACAGTCGCACGAGTACCATGTGGCCTATTACACATTAATGAAAGTACAATGGCCGACATATTTATAGCTGGTGACTTCGACAGCCGGACAAGCAACAAATAGCACGTAATGTCGACGACAATCGTTTCATAGGCAGACGCCTAATCTTATCGTAGCTACTTTGGAGATTCTTCTATAGGAACAAAGAAAATGATAATGCTACAGTTGTCACCGAAAGCAAAAATTCTTTGAAATAGTTATCTCTGTTTTCGTATTAGTACAATTTAAATGAATGTGTTTATTTTTTTCTTACAATATTATAATGAAGCACCTGAAGTTATTAAAAACAGTATTTTTCCTGAGACAATCCCTGTGACACGCCTCATATTAAAATAAAATACCTATATTTTACTTTCTTAAAATATTTTTTGTGACTAGAATAGAATCACTAATACTCTGCCAATCGGATTAACTCACTCTGAAGCCGGTAATCCAATATGTTAATCGCGAATTGTCCTACCAACCCAATAAAAAAGATAAAAAGAATTTAGAACAACTTATACCTATCACAAAGCAAAATAAATCACAATGTAAAGTATTTAACCCTCAAGACAAAAGTTTATGGTCCTAAGATAAATTCAACCTGAAATTTAACCTTTACCACTTCTCGCTAAAGTTTAATTTTAATTGGCGGACGTAAAGACATACGACCATTTGAAGTAGTAAACGAATAATCAGGGCAAAAAGTTGTCATTACTGACGACGGTGCCATTGTATTAATAATAATTGTTGTGACCAAGATCGTTGTTGCTTTAGCTTGTGATTAATCAACGCTGAAAGACTGGTAACAAAGATTTATCTCGTTTAGTAGGAACCACGACTCAACACTATGGAAAGGTTAATTTATGCTCAACAGCAATAATTCATTTATGACCTCTCCTCTTGAAGACCCCCACATCATTAGGAGGCGGATACACCGCTTATATATAACCTGATAATCTAAAATATTCTTATAATTATTGATATCGTCTTCTTTGTTTCGAAAATCAAAAACTATACTAATGGCACATCAATATTAAGCCAGAAAGGGAAAAAAATATTATCTATAACATTTTTTATTCGAGGTAGGTTTTTTTTTTTATGAGTCTACTCATATTGCAGTCTGTTGGTGATGGTAATTTATGTTTAGGATTTAGGATTTTAGATTGATAGATATAGATTATGCACACAAAGATGTAATCGCAGTGACACATAATTAAATACCAAGTTAGCTTAACCAAAAACTGACTACAGATTGACTTTTAATTTTGACAATTCTTAGACATTGAGAAGAAAGCGAAAAAAAACCTTGCTACTATTTTAGACAGCAAACTTATACTGAGCCAGGCGACGTGGAACTTAAGGGCACTGACCCACTGAACAGACTGATTCATTTCAGACTGATCCCCGGTAGCACACAGCCTCTTTTGTGCAACAATTGTTCATGTTATGAACACCAACCTACTTACTCAAAGTAGGATTTGTAAGAAATAAACTGTACTTTACTTATCCTAGCAAACGACTGACTGAATGTATGAATGAATGTACATAAATTCCAAATTAAATATTCATAAGCAGTGAAATTAATTTTCAAATAGGGCATAAAACTTAATCATACAATTTGCGGAACATGTTTAGCTGACGATCGAGTGTCGTGTCGACGAAGATTTCCTTACCTAACTCAATATTGCTAAACAATAGAAAGCCTTGTCTAGCACTTTGTTATTTATATAATCTTCTTTTCAAATGCCAATATCCCAGTTGAAATATTTTTTACTGAAAATGTCAAAAGAATGTTTCACTTTAAACAATTGAACATCAAAAATTTATTTCCTGGTTATATGAACACCTTGGAGTTGAACAACTTATACAAAATTAAGATCTAAATGTGCAATACACATTAACTATTTTATGGTTTTATCATGCTCGCCGGTCGCCTACGGATAGTCTTTAACTAATGGTTATATATAAGACATTGCTAATTTGGTTTTATAGAACGTCCTCAAAATTACAGAGACTACATGTACATAAATGTATATAAAATTACACTATTATATCACAGCTAAATAATAGTCACTCTTCCGTCAGTTTTCTTTTATCCACAATATGACCATTTATTTTCTCCTAAGGAAAGTTTCAAACAAGTTCACTGCATCATCATTCAATGTTATACCTAATTTTTTTTTATGCTCGCATTTAAACAGAACAACAAAATAGAGTAACTGATTAATTACAAGCTCAATCACCAAGAATATTCACTGCTTCACCTTCACGCTCCATGGTCTTGCTGTTTGCTGTTTACTGCGTAACAATTATGTTTCTTGCGGTAATATATTTTATATAAAGTGCCTTGAAAACATTACCCGAGCGTGTATATAAATTCGAGACTATGTGTAAATAAATTTATTCGAACTAATTATTCGTTTGCTAGTGTTAAACGAGTCCTTTAATATTTGCACTTCTATTATTATTGTTTATGTCAGTAGGTAAGTTTATAACTGAGCCCTAAGCTTCTTTCGTGTCTATGATATTTCAATAATTCTAATGGCTCTCAAATCAAAACCAACATTTCAATCAGATCAATTTAATAGTTAAGTTAATTTTTTAAATAAGTAAAATTAGAAAACTGTATTCTTTTTACAAAGATTGGTTACGTAATTATCACGTTTCCAGTAAAATGACATTTATTCGAAATCGGTTTTACAATAGTTATTCATATGTCAAACAACGCCATCGCTTCAACAAATACCTAGCGTGAGTGTTTCCGGAAGAAGAATCTGCGATAAAACTCTCAAGGAGTTTTTTACCCTACTCACCGTAATAGACAACACTTACTATTTCAATGGTTACAGTTATATATCAAACTAAGCCCGATGTTGTAATTGGCGCTTACTGCTCTTTTCTATTAAAGTGTTATGTTAGTTATTAATAATATATTTTTTATTTAATACAAATATAAATGAACTGTACACTTACTTACATGAGTAGTCAATTTAACATATGTACTTGTTCTAACTGATACATGCGTCGTGATCCTTAGTGTTTTACCTTCACGCAGGTTGGTCGGGTCACTTTTTTATTGTTTCGATTATTTCGTACAAGGAGTCCACGCTTGGGCAACAATCATAAAAAAACATTGTTTAGTCTCCACTGACCTCACCAATACGATCGATGCCGCTGAATGCTCTGATTCTCTTTCGGTTGCGTTGTTTACGATATCTGTGATGCGTACCTCGTTGTTATTGCGATTTGGAAGAAAGTCCAATTATAATTCATTTTCAACGCAATCTACTGACCTAAAACCGTGATTTTGTAATGTAATGACTCAAGTTAAATTATTCGCTAAGTAATTTATGTTTTCAACTTTCCACTTTGGCTTTGAGATATTTCTATAATGAATCGATCGATCCGATGACTTCTATTTGAAACCTTTGCAAAGGATTTACAAAGATTTTATTAAATTTTAATCAATCTCGATCGATTGAATCATTTGACAGTTGCTCAAATTGCCATTTTCTTCAGGTCATCGGTTCCAAAATTAATTAGTTCCGCAATTCATAAAATCATAAAAATGTTCGGCATCGGCAAAAAAAATATCGTATCGTAACTTTAACGTTGTCATTATCAAAACCATTGTAAGTAAGCCATTTCAAAGTAACATTGAATACATAGTTCTATAGGTAATTCAATGAAAGCAGTTTATCACTGATTAAATCAAGTGATCGAAGTTGTAAAATTCGAAAAATATGTATCTCCTTGTATTTAAAGCAATGGTTTCTATAGACTATGCAATCTGTGCGCACTCAATGCGGCTGTTTCATAATAGTTTCCAATTTAGCCTCCGTTTTTACTTCTCTCCAGTTTTTAGATATTTATAATTCTTAAGGTGTTGTAATATTAAATTAATAGATTTAGTTCTTGTGAATAGTAAGTTATTTTCTAATAACGCGGTCCGTGATGGCGAAAATTACTATTTAATTCTAACAAATAATCGGTATTCCGATGCACCAGGAAATTAGAACGATGAATTATAAAAAATGAACACGATAATGAATTTGTAGTAACAATGAATGGTAAATTAAACAAAGTTACGATATTTAGTACAAAGAAATAAATAAATTGTCACAACAGAAGTTTATCTTTTGCATACCAAAAGAGATAATTTCCGATCGTTAAATACTGAACTTGTTTATCGAAAGAATTTTGTACACGTTAGATAAGTTTTTCTTACTTTGTGAATTAAATAAATTTATTTAATATTAACAATAACATACAAACAAAATACCGATAGATTATCGCTTGAGACACGTTAATTGACACAGATTAAAAATATATAATAAAGAATTTGGCGTTGAGTGTGGGACAGAGAGAGAGAGTTGAGGAATTCTTAATAGATTTGATACACTGGTACATCTGACGCAAATAAATGTTTTTTTCTTCTTAAGGTATTCCACTTTACAAAGTTCCCACGCTCTCCAGACTAACTCTGAATACGACTCTGATTTGACTGTGATGATTTTTTTCTCTTTATTAATGTTTAAATTTCGTGATATTTAATTTTTTTGGTTTATGTATTTTGATATTTTGTTCTTAGTATTTTTTCTTTCTGATGTTTTTATATTTTTTTATTTACAGGATTTAGGGTAGTTTCTTAAAATTATTTGGTTTTCTTTTTGATTTACATAACGTTTTGTTGAACGGCACATCAATCAATATTTTTTTATTATTTCTCTCTAAACTCTGTCACTCGGTTATCAACGTAACGCCTCGTTAACCTATCGTCGATTCTGTTTCTTTTACAAAAAAAATTCTTGCTGTTTTCATTTTGTTTAAAATAATATTGTATTTCTACGGTCAGCTGAATTGAAATCAACACAAAAAATAAGATCCAACAGTTTAAAACTATCCACTACTTCATAGTATGCTGTTCGATAGAAGCATGACATCATAAGTTCCAGTTCAACATGATGAAAACATTCTTTTACAGCATAACAACCTCATTCAGGTCACGATTCTCAACGACTTAAAGCTCTCACTGAGCTCATGCTAGAACTATCTACCCGGTACTAACTTAAGAGGTATGCACACTATAGTCGTCAGGTGCTACACCGATGTGTAGGACATTTTAGGATTATTGTACAAAAATCGAGTGTATAAAGAGTGTTTATAATCACGTCGTCGAGGAAAATATTATTTATACATTAAAAACTGGGTAGTCGTACCGAAAAGATCAAAATTTGAAAATAACTACGTATTTAGATACGTATTCAATTATGTCGTATAGCGTGACGTACAAATTCCAGAGATGTGGGGAGTGTGTTTGTAATTACGATTTGTGTAGAAACGAATTTACATTATTTGAAAAGACACAAGAACTATTCATGTAACGTCCAGCGAGACGAGCGAGTTAGGACTTAAATCAATAATAGCGATCCATGAAAGGCAGCGTATTGCTTAACAGACCCAAATAGAATTAGTTCTGTTTATGTTTGTTATTTGAAAATTATTGTACAAGAACATAGAAAGTTTTGTTATCTTCCTCAAAATATTTTCAAATAATTTAAGTAAGATAACATTATGATTTTCAGATCCCACAAACCAATACCTTTTGGGGTATAATAGACTCAAGTCCAAGCTAACCTCATTGTACAACCTACTGAGCAATGGACGACATAATAACGAATAGTCTCTCCTACTGAAGGTCGGTGTACTGTGTTCCACTCAGTTTACGCTACTCGAGCTTGGTGGTATGGTTTTCCACCTGCCGCTTACCTTCTGGAATCAACCGTTAAATGTTTTGCTGTTCCGGTTGGAGAGCCAGTAATAATGTAGCTCACCCGCTTCTTTGCCACCGCGCGTCGGTGATACGTTTAGTGTTATCGATGTCCACGGGCGACGTGGAACGTTTATCATCAGGTAGTGCATTTGTTCATCTGTTGACACCACACCAGTAGAAAAAACAAACAAAGAAAATCGGCCTACAAACCCTCGGAGATACATTCGATGCGACGAACGAGCATGCATATCGGTGACCACTTACAATCAGAAGATCCGTACGTGCGATTGTCGAGCGTTAAAATAAAAAAACTGCCTAAATTCGGCATGCTCGAGAATACAAACAGATTAGGTAAATATTACAGATGTTACAAAAATATTACAGTAACATTACAGTGGTTGCATGTCAAAAACACATCACAATGTTACCAGCAACGGAAGTGCGCTTCGACAAATTGCGTCTCGCGCATCGATCGAGACGAATCGATTTGCAACTGCTATCGATTTTTATCGATCTTTGTGCAACGCGTTACCCAATGATGGGCAGTTAAAAAATTGATGAGCGTTTTCGTTTAGCTGTCCGTGCTTTGCTAATAGATTCCTCTTTTTATGATATAATGACAATCCTGTTTGAAGCCGTGACCGTACGGGCATAATATAGAGTTAGAAGAAGGAGAGTTAAGAAGCGAATAGACTCTGGTCTCGTCCCTGAAACCCATCAATCTGCACTTTGCTACATCAACGTTGCAAACAACAGAATAAATGCTCACACATTGGCATCTCCGGATTGTGAATCACGTGGGTGCCATGGCCACAAGTTAAAAACGACCCGAATCATCAAAGGGCTGTTATTTTAGGATTCGATCTACAATAATTTTAAATTTACTTCTGCATACCATTTTTTGTAACATTGATTTTTTGAAGTGAGTCTGATCTCCGAAGATTTATATTATTATTTATATTTATATTCTTACATCAGTAACTATTACTACCAACTGAGTTCCAAGTATGCTTTAGTAATAAAGCCAACCATCAACGTTCACGTGTCCACACGTGTACTTATTAGTTGACCTTACATTAATTGACCACCTGTTGAATCTTGCCCAGACGGATCGCACGATTCACAACCCGTAGCCTTGTGCAGCTATTAGAACAGAATTATACCATTACTGAGGTGCCTGTCATGCTGTTTATTACATTATATTTATTTCTGGAAACCTCATCGTCAAGGAGATCTCCTAAAATGGCGGGTTTAGTTTATATTAGCTCCCAGAGAGGTAATTCTGCAACGACATAGATCAATGTCAAAGCTGATTCAACGATGAATATTACAATGATGTTATTTGTGATTATAACATTTATTACGGTTAAATTCATGTTCTCACAGGGGAATCAGCCGACATTGATCTGTGAAGTTACAGAATTACCGTGCAGACCACCCAGACAGTATTCCGAACATCCGCTCACCCAGCTATTATCGCTGGTACGAATGTTAAATATACCACGAATGAGCATACCAAAATGACAATTTTAAGCCAATCGATTTTATAATAATGTGATATAAAATAGCATTTTTTTATTCTGAGGATATTCGAAACCAACCGTTTAACATTTACGAGTATGACTTGAAATACTGTAATTTATTTCGTAAACAACGCCAACACAATAAGATTTTCCATGTTATCAGGATTATTTATCGTTCTTCGCTGCGTTCGCACATATTATTCCTTACAATGAATTCCAAGAAAAGTGCATATTTATGCTCAAGCATAGCAGTCGTTTTATCAACAGATATTTTTTTGAGTAAATGACTTGTTTTTTTTTTTGATAAAAATGAAAAACCTTTTTTTTCTACAACCTATTTTCAAACCTTATCTATAATGTCCAACATACACATAAACCAAAAATTTGAGCTGTAAGACGAAGTAAGTGATATTTATATATATGGAAGGGTAGTAACAAACACGTAAAAGACCCAAAGCATCCAGCAAGTTGTTCAGTGACCACTTAGTAATATCATTGCCATAAAAAACAACTAATTTTATAGATAACATTAAATCGTTCACTACAACAACGAAGTAATGAATGCCATGTGCTGTTAATAAACTAATCAATAGTCCACGTGCGGACCGTGTTTACTTGTAGATATGTAGATGTACACAAATAACTTAATAATAACGTCATATCTTTATCACGATTAAAACACTGATCATATATCAGATAATATAGTCATCGATGACTACTCAGCATATTGCCTTCAGAAATGTGCGACCGGTACCCACTATTGTTTCTATCCATAACTTTTTCACTTCCTTCTTCCTCCCTCATCTGTCATGCACACGCGCCGGCCTCCTCTTACAATCATAGCTCTGATTATACCACGGTGCGGCACTTGTGGATTGGCAGGCTTCACACACCTTCATATACATTATTGAGATGCTCATACATATATCCTCAAGAAGGTTATGTTTGCGAGGCAAACGTTAACTTATTTGAAATACCCGAATACTACCTTAATATACAACAGTCGGATTCGAAACCGAATCACGTGTAAATGGAGTGATACATTACAATTCACATATTACTATTCCTTTTCTTTCACTTTTTAGCTACTTTGAGTACATTTTTCGGGACTAAATCCACAAGACTAGAGGACACACATCTCACAAAATTTTAGACGTTAAAGTAGACATCTCTCAGAGGTAGAGGTTTCTTACACTCGAAAGCCTTAGCATTATTTTTTTAAAATTAAATCCCTTTGTATAACTTCTATACAGTGCCTCTGGCGGATATTACGAGAAACTTTTTAAATGTTATTTATTTTGTTACGTTTTGATCTTTTATGCAATGGTTTTAAATACCGCCCGCCATTCAGTTCACTAATTTATTACAACAATTTTATGATTAAAATTGTTATGTTTTAAATTCGAATACGAACCTGTTTTCTTACGCGATGGCGCGTGACATTCGATTCATTCGTGTTATATTAACGATCGACAAAATGATATTAATTCCGCTTATTATGTTAATGTTTTCTTTTCAATATCTCTATTCTGATAAAAGTTTGTTCTTAGTTGTAGTTAAAAAAAGAAGAAGAATAAAGTGATAAGCTCTGAATGGTTAAATTTCGTTTGGGATGCGAAACCATCGGCACCAACGGAAAAATAATAATATTACGGTTGTAACGAATATTCGGCTACCATCCGGTATTCGTTACTTTAATTCTGTTTGGCCAATCATTGAATACTATTACTTATCAAAGTACAATTCGGACGATTTTTTGTTGTAGTCAGATAATTGGCTAAAAAAATCATATATACGTTTATTAAACCAACCGATAAATATTTTGTAGCAGGACTTACCAGACGGAAATCTATTTTTCCTTGTTTGCCATCATGTGACTGAATTGTCCCGACGTGATATATTTAAAATAACAAACCTGAATTCTAACAAGTGTTGTCACTATATTTCGTTAATTGTCATGAATGATGATATGGATTTACATATGTCAGCCTTTTCTACAATATTTACTGCCTCATTGTCAAGTGCTATCATTCCGGCAGTTAAGAGATGGTGTTTTTCAACCTTGGGAACATTTCAAGGTATTTCAAAACGTGTTATAAATACAACCCATTTGCTTCTTTCATACTCTAACTTTATTTTCACCCATATCCATGATTTGGTGCTTCTAAGCAGCCGCAAACTGAGGTTACGACGCTGTCATTATTTTTCAAATGATTCATTATTTCTAATGTAATCGCCATAGTACTAATTGTGCTTCGGAATTTATAATGAGCATCAAACTAAACATTTCAAAACAGGCAGCACGGTATGGGTATGAGCGCAAAGGGCAGCGCGGTGATGGATCCTTCCAAGTAACTTACCGGCAACTTTATTTAAACAGATGACCGAGGAATGAAGTCGCTACAAGTAGAAGTTTTTTGCCGAATATTCGGCTATTCGCTCAGTGAACTCGCAGATTTCGCGGTGTACGACGTGTGGCCAAATATAGTATTCGTTGCAACTCTACAAAATATCGTATTCTGTATTCATAGTATCCATATATAAATAATAGATTATTTTTTGTCTAGTAATTTATGTATTTCCATGCAAATTATTAAGGAATGTATTTATTACGTTTCCGATGTGAAAATAATTATCAATTTCTTTTTAAAAATTACTGTTTAGAACTTGTAAATACCCACGGAACCTGCAAGAAGACCCTCCGTATTATTTATTATATAATTAGAAAATTTATTTATATATTACAAATAATCTGGTTAAAGTTTAACACTGTTGAAAAATATTTAATATTATTCAATACTGAGCGTCATTATGGCGAAGAAAAAACGGAAGATACACAAAAACTTATGGTAAACGAAACGCTAACAATAAGTCGAAGCAAATGTCGCAAAAGATTGCGCGCCGTTTTATTGGAAAATCTTCCATCCATTAATTTAGAGTATATTCTAAGATACTCGTACCTAATGATGGCGTGTTGTTGCACTTCGAATTTTTTGGTCGAAAGCTTCCACAAGATGTTGTCGCAAACTATGAAATTGAATAATCGCGCTCATTGATAGATGACCCACATCATCTTTACGCTCAGTATCATGTTTGTGCCCGCAACTATCCGAATATTTTTTCTCGAAATATTTAATGTTCATTTTTCATTTCATAACAAAATAAATAAATAATAATAAACGTTTACACACTCACACCCCCGCACTAGGATTCCCTCTGTTGCGGGTGGCATGGACATACACAATTATCACATCTCAAACACCCATGACCCGAGAACAAACATTTATCTGTCACATAAATATCTGCCCCGGCCGGGAATCGAACCCGGGACCCCACGGTCGGCAGGCAGGGTCACTACCAACTGGGCTACAGGGTCGTCATAATATTATACCAATCAAACGTGAATTGTCGTTTATATAATTTTTTTGTTTTGTAATCAGTTACACAACCTATTTGAAACAAGACTACTATTATAATTAGGTATCCACTAACAATGAATTATACATTAGTAGATGCATAAAAATAACCTCTCGGACTCGTGACATGTGCATGCGACGCCATCGCGTCATTGGGAAACACCACAGTAAAGGGCTTAAAAAAACGTAAGACGTAGACGCTAATGAATGGTGATTACTTAAATACCAATATAAAAGTTGCATTTAGTGATTAAACATCAGTATTATGGCGTAGGCTAAAACGCATTACTCAAATCTATAGATATAAAAAAAAATTGAGAATTGAAATTGAATTGAGATTGTTTAGAAGACGGGATGCAAGTACAGAGACAAAGTACGGGATACAAGTAAATAAATCTAAAGTTACTTACAATTAAATAATTGTTAAAATTATCAATTATCACATTGATAATTAATATCTAGTAATAACATTGTTCATGGTATTTAAGTTTTTCATTTTATAATAATGCTGTAAAAAATTAAATCCCTTTCGTAATTCGCGCTAAACATTTCGGAATATGAAATTACGTCTATCAGCTGATCAACAGGATCACCAATCAACTGACAGTTATCAGAAAGGTGTAATCTCCTGTATGGAAGTGTGATTATGATATATTTCAAATGAACTCTTTTATTAAAACCAATATTCTGTGAATATGTACTTCCAAAACAATGAAAATTGTGTCCCACTTTAATAGGTTGAGATTATATTTCTCGAAATACATTATTAAGAATGTTTGCAGTGTATTTTCACAATGACACAAAGTTACCGGTGGGGGAACGTACGATCAATTTTAAAGGAGATATAGCAGAAGAGTATAACTTTTAAGGAGGTGCCGATCACCTAAATAATAAATCTTACGCCTACGTGTGTACTTTTTGAAATTTTGGCTTATTTCCATCATGTACTATTTAAAATTTCGCACCAACCCAATCGCGACACACAGCTGGGTCTTATTTTAATGTTGTTTATTTATATCTTTTATATAGTGCATCAATAAATATAGTTTTGAAAATTAACAATTACCAAAAGCAGTCAAAACTTGAGTTGGTTTACTATCCCGTAACGAGTTCATTATTTGCCACAGACTTTATCTTCAGATCGTCAACATATATTCTGATGTTATCTCGATACCAATAATTGGTGTATTGAGCTCGTTGTAAAATTTAACCTTGAAGCGTATGCCGAAACCAATTCTAATATTAGAACGGATGAAGTGGAATTACCAGTTTTTTAATGATATTCTCAGAAATATTGTATTGGACCAACAGATGCAAAAAGTCCTATAAAGGCATGTTTAATAGATCCCGCCCAGTCACACAAAACGTATCAACTACGACGCCAAACGTCGCACTAACTCGTTTATAATTTTGTTTTGTTTAGATTCTTTTCAACTATATAGGATTTACTTTCGCGGTTTCTTCTCCTCAATGTTAAAGCGCCTTTGCGAAACGGAAGTAGAAGTAAAATTTGACGTGCATAAGTGAATTTACAGAATACCTAAATGATTTTAAATTTGAATATAGTCACATACTAGTATACTTGGGCGGCATATAGCTCGATGACTTGTATGTATATATGACTGTATGTATGAATCTTAATTGATCGACTGAGCTTTGCAGCTTCGCCCGCCTTCGGTATTCGGATGGGATCGTTTCAGGTTAAAACAGCATTTCCATGCGCATTTAGAGTATTTTCGAGAGCGCTTTTCTTGGTCCATTGTTCCTAATCCTTTAGTAAATTACCAACTATCTTGTCACAGCAATTTAACTCATTTTCAATTACTAATATCTCTCAAATATATAAATTTAAATCTAGTTAGTAGAGAACCTTTGCTTCAACTAATGATGTGCAACTGCTTTGCATATTGCTTTTGTCGTAAAACATTTAAATTCTGTAATATTATTTCCAGCGCCGTCTAAAAATAATACGTTCCATTTCAGTACTCAGAAGGAATAAATCTGTGACCTATTCGAATAATCAGTATTTAAATCAGGCCCATTTAAATATATAAACAGAATATCCACAAAGGAATATTTTTTGTTAATTTTTCCTCTTCATTTACCTGCGACTAGTTCCGAAACCTTGGCGTCTAGTTTGCTGGTAAGTTTGCAATCAGATCAATACTTCCTTAGTAATTAAATAATTTCGACACGAACAATTAAACAATTATCAAATTACAACAGTTTTCTGATGTCCAGAACTGTGGCCATCGTAATATCTAAGGAACTTTTTACTGTCCGTAACTCTGATGGCGTTAAAACCTTCTGTGGAATGTTACTGCTCTTTTGTGCCTGAAGCGCGTAGAACCCGATAGTTTAAGTCGATTGTAAGTAACCAACAATATCAACATTTCTTGTGTGACATCTAATCTTATAATAATTCGGAGACCTTCAGATTGCACTAAGACTTTCGATACTGGCTAGGAAACTAAAATCTGCGCCAAATAACATTGAATCAGCGTAATGAAGCATGTTCTGGATCTCCTTATTTACGAGGACGATGGCCAGATGACGCATCAATGCTCTTTACTATTATATTTTTTGTCTGCACATTCGACCCTTCTAGTGAATTCTATCGATTTTGCCGGTTTCGGTTACAACTTGGAACACCAGTGCAATGGTATTATTGCTTTACTAATGGTCGACAACACGTATTCGACACCCCTAGTATCCTGTATAACGTCCCGGGCTGTGACCCTATAGCATCAGGATCAGCCCTGCCAATTTGCCGATATATAAAGTGATAGTCCGTTTTTAGAGATATTGCAACGTTGATTAATAGCTATGAGTTACAAGCAACTTCCTCAGTCTATGATTTTCGTATCATCAATTAACGTCAGCTATGCTGCCATGTTATCTGCTCCGTATTTGATTAGTTGTATTAGTTGATTCGCTGATTGCAGTGCGATGCTCGAGCCGAGCTCCAGCGGGCTCTGAGTGGGCTAAAACCAACGACCGTGAGACGCGGTCTAATTGATCGTAACGGTGTCGGGCGCCGCCGCCGCGGAACACTATCCCCTGCCCACTGCAAACTGCAGCGCATTTGCCGAGTTACCGCTATGTTCTCCAACGTCTTGAAACTACATCTCGCAACGGATCGACGAACGAATAAAGCTGTTCGAAGTTGATTTTATGACTGCTAATGGCCCAGTTTCAGGATTCAAGAATGCTTCGCAGGACACATTAAGAGTTCGGACCAAATTGCAATCGGTAGCTTTTTATGTTATTTTATGATATTCAGATTTATTAACACTCGATAACGTATTGAATATTCAATTCAAGTGTAAGGTCTGGTGCAGGATACCACCACCACTTAGCGTTCTACTTTGATTCTCAAACTGCTATCTTAATAAAATAAGTATTGGATACCTTGGACCAGACATGACTTGATTCTATAAAAGATACTGAAATAAATTTGTTCCTAAGTGTTTAAAATCAAAGAAGGATCGCATCCAGTACTGTCTTCATTGTTTTACCAGTCATAGCTACAAAATAGAATACGTATTTCATGTTTGTTTATTTATTTATTTCTCTTATCATTGTAAATCTACAAATTAGATTACAATGGGTGGACTTAACGCCTTATGGCATTCTCAAGCAGTCAACTCTTAACGATGGTTAAAGGCTGCGGTAGGTGCTACAAGAGAAAATATTTAATAGTAAAACTACATATCTATATATAAGATATGAATATAGATACACGTTTATGATGTACGCGAATTAGACTATGAATTGCGTAGGGTAACACTAATAAGGTAATTTTAAAGTAACCTATATTATTGTTATCTGTGCCAACTTGAACATAGAGATCACCCGCAAAGAGGGCAGTAGCGCACCGCTCAGATAATCACGTTTTTGGTAACCAGTTTTACTTTCATCTCAATAACAATGCCGGTTTGACAGCGTAGCGCGGACTTTGTGCCGACTTCAATAAGTGCACTTATTACTTAATTGCAAGCTGTTACCGTAATTTGAAATCAAATAATAGTTATTTGCTTTGTTTAACGATGATTTAGATTTGTGTTGATACAGGACACGTGTTAGTTCCTCACATGTAGAATGTTAATGAACGTGCAACATTACACGTAAAACCACTTATATTGACGTTAGCAACCTGATATTTGGATTTGTTTTGCTTTTTGAACTAAAAGTATATTATAATGATAACAGACAGGAGAAACGCAACGTTGTTTGAAATCTGTCGGTCACCCATGATGGTGGCAAGCCGTAGAGCCGAAATACTAACACGAATCCATTTATTACTTCAATGAGTCTCATTCATAAAACAACAACCCGAAATTGGGTGATAAGTATATTGTAATTTTTCAGACTATTAAAGTCCATATCCAAAATTCCAATTAAATCTTTATTAACATTAATTTAATCATGTGGTATAAAACAGCCTTGTACCCAAACTGGTTATTTCTCACTAGCGGCGGAGCTGCGTGCACTTTGCATTGTGACTATAGGTTACCGCCTGGCATTTTTAACAATCACGAGTTTATTCCATATTATTATCATTGCCAAATACTTTTGTACCGTCCAGTGTTGCTATATTGATAGGTATAGGGTTCTATAATCTCATTTCAAGTTACTATAAACATTTACATTGCTATCGCATTGAAATAATATTTTATAAAGATTGAAGATTTTTAGGCTCATGGTCACATTTTTATCCGCTAAAAAGTGTTTGTATTTACAGCCAAAATCTGTCGTTCTTTGCAAAGAAAGAGCTTGGACGGGTGCTTCTCCATAGAAAACCAAGAGCTCAATAGTAATCGAGTTGGTATATGCAATTTCGCTCAGATAATGTTACAGGAAATACCTTACCTATTAAACAACAATTTATTTTTGTCTGAATCTATCCTTACTTATTTTCTTAAGGTATGATTATTTTTTTAGGTAAAATGCTTATCTATCTATTTGTTGATCTCTTCTATTATTGTTTTTAAAACATAAAAATTCTATATGTTAATTTCTAGATTACATATTCTCGTCTCCAAAGAGGTAATTACTAGCAAGTTTACCTCAGTTTGTCAAAATGTACTATCAATAACGGTCTTTGTTACAAATGAATACATCAGTTCGAAGAGCTAGCATTACTATAATGTCAATTTCGATCGGTCCCACTGTGTACTACGAGAACAGAGTCTCCAGTATCAGCGAACAAGTAACGAGCCTCTTTACTCGCCGGTGCAGCGGGCAAATTGATTTATTTCAATTGCCGGATACGACAGACATACGAACAAGCCGTCGTCGCTCTAATGACATTAAATCACTCGCCGGAGTGGCCGGTAAACTTCAAGCCAACGGGAGATCGTTACGATACGTGTTAAATTCACAATCTAGAATCGTTTTTCTACAAAAAAAAATTAAAAATTAATTGTATCATTAATACTCGTATCATTAATTGAATAATGTGTAAACGTCCGCGTTTTATTCGTCGCTCAAGTTGGATCGCCATGTTGTATTTACGTTAAATTAGAACGTGTAATTGCCATTTTAATTTTAACGGCAAAGATAATAATGGGTAAGTTTTTGTTCTGGATCCTTTGTTTGCATATTGTTAAACAAAACATTATCTGAGTTACCTTCTGTAAGTATGTAAATCTACTAATTATATTTTTTAAAAACAGGAAATGAAGTTATTTTATGTGCCGCAGATGTTCTGGTTACATCTGCGGAATGTTTGCAGTCTTAAGGGATTTATAACAAATACATCCTTCGTTTAATAATTAACTATGAATCACGATACGGTGCAATTAGCTCGTCGCACTCGTAGGCTTCGCCACGAACAGCAAACATTAGATTTCTGTACAAAAAACAATGTTTTCCACCACAATGTTATAATCATTTACGCTCTATATCGCGTCTATCTAGCTAAGGATTTCGACATGGTGTGGATACGCTTCGACTGTAAAGCACAGCGCAGATCACAAGCACTTCTGAGGCTTCTGTTCTGCGAGTGCTGGAACGCTTGCGCTTAAGTACTTCATGCGCGTATTAGGATCACTGGCACGAATTCGTTATGGGATCATTTTCTGAACGTTCTCACAATCAGCTATATTTTGTACTTATGGTCACAAACATGCATGAGACATAAACTAAGGCCTGCAAAAATATTTGACAACATCGACCGCCAGGCAGCACAGTTTAAACGTTACTACTTAGGCTTCTTCTTATTATGTTGTATTCTGAGGGTTTTGATACGTATGTATAATTCAATATTTCATTAGCCTTTTATGACCCAAGCTTCCCCGTCAGGATATATATATTTTTTTTAGTATTTAAACTATGTTACTTCTTTTTTAATTTCGTCATTTTTTTACTTTACAAAGATATCCATTAGTTAATTTTTCAATAACTTCTATACCTACTATAAAGAGAGAGAAACAATATTATTATAGAATCAGCTCTATCGAAAGGTCTTTGTTAGTTGTTCAACTACTTAACCCAGTTTCATTAGAACGTACTAACACTTTTGTCATCCTACACTGAAGTCATTTCGTTCATCTACATCGTGCTCGATGACATACTGACATAGTCATTGTCATTGGTAATCGTATGCATAACGGACATTCAGTATAAAATTTGGAACGTTCTGTTATTAACTAATGAGGCATCATTAATCATATCGCTCTATTATGTTCCTTACTCCTTGTCTACTCTCGTAATTTATTAACTTTGCCTGAATCTTCAGAGGCAGTGATTCGTCTGTGACTGGTTTTAAATAAATCTATTGTGCCGTTTGAATTTAGTTATGCATGGCCACGGGCTGCTACAGGCAAATTTGATCATCGATCATGTGAACTGTTTGTCACTATAAGAATTTAACTATATACTTTATGTCACATAACAAAAATAAAGCACATAGTCACAGATCACTAAACTTATTTGTAGATAATACTCACACCCCGCACTAGATTTTTATAACGAGTTTATATAAATGTTTGTCCGTGCTGGAAATCGAACCCGGGACCCTTCGCTCCGTAAGTTGAGTCAATATATATATCATACAATAATAATATTAAGTATGATTTATGACTTTAAAATATTACCGTATTTAGCAATACAATAGGAAGTAGTATGTTATGATCATATCATACGTTCGGCTCGAAAGACCGTTTATGATAGTTTATGATATATGCAACTGTAGCAGTTACTCACGATTTTTGTATTTTGTATCTAACCGTGATGCATTTGAAATTTTTATTATTTTTTTAATGAGACAGCAAAAGTATAATAATTAAATTTAATCATTTCAATTAATAATTTTCACTGTGCCAACTACAACTTCTAAACTATATATTTTTTAGGTTGCATTATTGATGCGATTCCTTTTAAAAAATAACTAAATTAACAATTCCTTTAAATGTAACTTCGGTAAGTCCCATGCAAAATCCGCTCACACTGTATTCTCCCCGTCAAGCAATGTTTACAAACAACTTTACAGAATCTGCGTTGCGACCTCCATAAAATTAAAAACGTGTTTTAAATTAAAATTACAAGATCTGTGTTTACCTCAGCCCCTGTGTCCGGCTTGGATCCCGGTACAAAATTATAACACGGTCACAGAAACACTGGTAAAAACTACTGAAGATCACAAAGTTGTTCTACCACTTTTTCAGATTTAGGATGTCTGCGCGGGAACAATAAGGCTCTCTGCACACCGGCACGCGGCTGCGTCAACGATCGCGATCCGACTGGCGAGCTGGCCACCGAGTACTGACCGCGATCCCGCCACTCGCCTCGAGATAATTGCGTTAAACCGATCGCAGTTTAGAAAACGAATAATAGCATAGGACACGCTCCGTAGGTACCGACAATTGTTTGTCAATGCCGCTTACGGTATAAAAATGCAATATTTGCGTGTCCCACTCGATATTCACGCCACATGAATGCAGTTAGACGAAGACGCGCGTAACGTAGTGGTTTTGGCATGTAGTAAAAACTTCAGTAAGAACATCCAGATTCTTTATCACGTTCCCCTCAGCGGGCTCGGGTTGTCCCCGTACAATCATTGAACATGCTATTTCAATCTCAAGATCGTAATATTCCACCCTAATTGTATGGGGAAAGTTCCAAATCGGGCGTCAGACAATGACAGGAACATCGAGTGGAGTGTGGGTGTGAAGTGGAGTAAACTACTCTTTAGCGTAAGATTGTATTTAAGTTGAAGTAAGCTGCAATCAACTTAAACATTTTTAGTAGTTCGAACATCGCGTATCCCTGACATTTTCTTTCTACAACCGACCGTGAAAAATTTTTAAGGTATAGTGACGGAGAGCTAGTTCCATAACGCCATCGACCCATAACGCGTTGGTGAACAGAAGCAGTCACAGCCAAAAACTTAGGGTGTCATATTATTAGTTAGTTTATATTATCGACACTAAAATTTGTTAAGTAAATTGGACTTTATTGACCTTAAAAAAGTTATGAGAAAGCATTTAACAATTTAAACAGGAAATTAAAAATGTTTTTATTTTTTATAAATTGTCCAATGTTGTAAGGGTTACCTCTATGACTGGCCCTTA
The DNA here is from genome assembly GCA_003671415.1 of Megathymus violae. NCBI lineage: Eukaryota > Metazoa > Arthropoda > Insecta > Lepidoptera > Hesperiidae > Megathymus > Megathymus violae. The sequence goes on from PDGT01000076.1 coordinate 1,561,091, forward strand.
CGACACTCCCTCCCCACTCGGACCAGGCACTGTGACCACGTCCCTTCTGGTGACCCATCCACTCAATGCTATTGACATAAAAAAATGTTACTGGACTGCAGCAGTTCAAAAAACGCTTAAGTTTGCTACTTTCGTATCAAAAAAAATATTACAAACACTACTTCCTGTTCCGGTAATATAGCGTCCATAATAAAACAAAGCGCCAGTCGTCTTAACGCGAAGAGAAAAAAATTCTCGTAACTAAAAATAACTGCGGGAAATAAAGCAAATGCGTCATTGTTATCAACATCAATTCCTTTATTCAGTAATACAATATCACTTGGACGACTACACGCCAAGAAGCATTTGTTACTAAACCGATGTGATAGGGACCGTCCGGAAAGGCTCCGGAAGAAAAGCTCTATTCATCGTCAAGAGATATTTTTAATGCATAGTAAGCTGCGATATCGAGTGCCGAAACTCATTTATCTGTTTTCTAAGAAATTCCACAAAACATTCAAACTATACTTCGTGTGTAATCGCTTTGAACAAAATTTCAGCATTAAATAAACGATGTAACTTACAATCGGCAACAGCGTGCTCCTGACTTTACAATCTGGTACGAACCATTATATTAGGTGTAGACCATTAGTATCACGCATAATGTTAGTTGACAATGTTCTAGTTAAAGTGGCGTACTAAAATCGATTCAGTAGAACAACGTCCTAAGGTCATAACGACACAACCGGAATGTGACGGTCATATTGTCGAGTTCCAACGAGGATGTGGACAACTATGAATCCACGAGCTTTTTTATGAATCCATTGTCTCTCAGTTTCTTCTTGAACTACACTTTACTATTAAATTACGTTATCATTGATACATATCGATTGATAAATGTGCCAAAACTTGTAATTATTCATTAAACAATCTTGTGAAAAATCTATAAATAAACCTTTATCCTTACAACATTGTTCACCTGAATAAATAAATTACATACGAGTATCTATGTTAGATCTTGAGGAATTTAACAAAAAATTTGACTAAACTACGCTAAATCGGAAATTAGTCATTAAATTAACTTACATGAGACTTAAAAATTAATTTTAGCGAAAAAGTTTCAAACATACAAAAACACACGCAAAAATTTCCTTAGATTCTGGTACTGTTCACATCAATTTACAAAAAAAGATATATATTATAAGAAATTCCATAAACATTAAAATTATTTAATTCTCTAAAATTAATACAAAAATTTATAACCTATGTCGACACAAAATGTCAAAAACGAAATAGTGTTAATTTAATTTCACTGAGATATTACAGATCTGATTTCATTGAACTCACAATAATCCTCCGAATAAATCCAAATAACGCGTGCCCGTCAAGCAAACGTCCAACCGCGTCGTCACTGCGCCCACTTCGGCACCTGCCGTACCCACTACACTGATATTGTTACATCAACCGAACAAAGTCAGCGAAGCCTAAAACAATTCTCCTTAAGGATTCCGATAATTTGGATATACGAAGTATTAAAATGATTAAAACCCCTCGGTGTAACGCCGTCTTAGCTACCTTTTGAATCAAATTTATGTAACCGTGAGGTTTTTGCGAGTTGAACACGAGCACAACACGCTTATCTGTGAATTGGATTACCATGACAACATATATTCGATCTGATGTTACCGGTCTTGTTATATAGATTACATCGAGTGATCGAGCATCGAGTGATCACGACTGGCGATTGCCTCAAAGAGGATTCAGTCTCAAAATCTAACTTTTGATGGTCTCTTTTATAAAGCGGTAGGAATGTTAACGAAGAACAAAATTGTAATACCATTTACGTGCAGTGAGAGCGTCGACCGAAGGGCGCCGGAAGACAATCTCGTTCGAACGTGATCACGGGCATCCCTTGACCATCTTTCCATGTGGAACGTACATTTCTTACCAAAAATGACTTTACCATATAGTAGGTACCGTACGCAATAGTATAGAAACAGCACGTTTGCGTTTTTATATAATTTTATCCAGTTAAAACATGTTGGTGATGGCAAAATTTCACAATTCAATTAGAAAACTATTTTACGATGTAAAATGCACGTTGCATACATCTACTTATGATCCAAACAGTTGTCTCCCGAACGTGGAACGAACCATTTGAAACTCGTACAAAGGTAACTGCATATATATACTAATCCAAAATGTACACATCAAAATGCATATACAATACAAAATACAAAAATACATATTAGTATACAAAACAGTAGGCACTTTTAGATAAATCGAGTCAACTATCAAATGTACATAAAACGTTCAAAATGTACTACGATATAATTAATTAGATCACAATCATATAAATTACGTTTTTACGCCCGCTAAGTAACAATCAATTGTTATAGGAGGAGCATACATCCAATTCGACCAGCGTGCACTGGGGCAGCGTGGTGGAGTGTCGTCCAGTCCTCCCTATAGCAAGGGAGATCTATTCCAAGCTGAAGACTGCAAATCTATTCATAGGAAACCCCAGGTATAGCAGGAACTTCAATTCAATATAAAGATGAATCTTTACTTTGTCTTCATTTATAAAAATAATCAACAAATTATATTGAACACTGGAACATCGAACGTCACAAGCTATTGTTAGCACTAAAATAAATAGTAATAATTAGACATTGTTATTAACACAAAATTTGTACTCACAGGATATATATATATAAAATTTGCTGTTTAGCAAACACATAATTATACTAATATTTATATATTATTATTATGTTCTTGATAACAGGTAACACCAGTTATGTAACTAACAACAGGTATTTTAAGTATTACTTTGCTACTGCGATGAATTGTTCTGTAATTTCAATTTATTAAAATTCATTTCGTGTATATGCAATTATTTATATTGATAATGGACAACGAAAATATACAAATAAAATATCCTCCTACATTTCAGGCTAAAAATTCCTTGATTGAATCACAATATGAAAATTTTTTTGTTTAAATCAAATCAACCTTCACTAACCACTTTTGAACCGAAATTTGAAACTTCAACGGAACACAACACCGGTAATGAAGTAAAGTTTAAGATCGTAACTTTTTTTAGTAATATCAAATTCCAAAACTTTCAATTCATTAGACTACATTTTTGATTCATAACCTCAATATAAAAGTAGAGTCATATACAGTTTCATTCTCAATTGAAACACAGGTACAGACAATCATCTCAGACTGGAGTCACTGAAGTGTTCAGACGTCAGAAAACTAACGATAAGTCCGTACTGAATCATTAGGTCCTGTGTACATGCCATCTTCATATTAAGTGGCCGACCGAGAGTAATTCTAATTGGAAATTGTACTTTACTATCATTAAAATTAAGGAGCATAATATGTTTTAGGAAGTCAATTCTGGTAATTAGTGATAGAAAATGAAGAAGTTGATCGTTTGTAAGTCGAGTCAATGAGATTTTATTTATTCTAGTACCCACCCTCACCTCACTTCGAGTGACATCACAAATAGTGTTATTCACAATTGTAACTCGTTTTAATCAAACGTTTTATAAATATAACATTTTACTAATCAATCGTCAAGATATTGAGGGATCGCAGACGATCTTTGTCACAGGATTTGGTCATCATGGAAACATGCTTCGACTTGCAGATCCGTGTTGTGAAACCAGGAACAGTGCAAGTCGACTTGTCACCCACACACTTAACTCAAAAACACATTTAATATTAATATTTCGATTATTACACATGTATTCATCACTTAAAAAAACGTTTTGTTTACGTAAACATTCAATTAAAAAAGATCATTCACTTCCAATTAAAACAAAAAATTTACAAATATTTCACAACAAGCGCACACGTTCCTTTGCAACGAAACTAAATAAGTAGAGATTTCACTGAACATATTTTGAGTCTACTCGTAGTAGAAATTCCTATATTATAAATACACTGGGCCACTCCATTTCATTCCCGCCATTTTGTGACTGATCGCGCTGGTCTGTAGTTCTCTGAGATTCGGTATGGTGGCGCCACAAGTGGCCACATAGTAAAATTGTCAGTTGTTAGATTAGAATTGTTATATGGATCATAAATTAACATCGCGAATACATAAAGCGTTCTAAATTGTAAAAGTTACACTATAATAATTATCTAAATGTATTATACTTAACGGACTTTTTGACAATATTGCCACCCAAAAGTTAGTAGCAAATAAACTTTTCAACGCTTCACCTCTTTACATAATTAATGTATGATGCATATAGAAATAGAGTAGGAGCGGCGCAGGGAGCCGGTTTCACGAGGGAGTGTGACAAATATTAAAGTCCTTTATTTGTATAAACAAAGTGACAGCGGAGAGCAACGAACGCCGGTGGGGCGGGAAACGTACATTTATATACTTAGTACATGCAATTATAATTATAAGGTAATTTAAAAAAAATATATCGCACGATCGAGCGGTGACACGAATGGGAATTAACTTCGTTTCCAACTGTCCCAGAATTAATTTTGTAACAGTATATAAATAGTTTTACAACCGCGGCTCACGTGCGCGTCGGCAGCGGAAGAGTTTGAGACGAGCGGACACTGTGACATAGACGATTTTGTTCCAACCGATCTGGTACGTAGAGTGGATGAATAGATTAATATAAATTACCGTCTCAGTATTGAATTATTTAATTGTAATTCCCGCCAAATCATGAGCTAGTTACGGATGTTAAACGCTCGCGTCGCGATCGCCGCTCTCGACTCGTTCATACATCACTAGGGCGGCCGTGTTTACGAGTAGAAGGTGAGCACGGCGGCGTGGTTCCCGCGCACGAGCAGCACGCGGTCGGCGGCGGTGGCGAGCGCGGTGAGCCACGCGAGGTACAGCGGCGGCGG
>PDGT01000076.1:1569978-1588118 GCA_003671415.1 Megathymus violae
CGCGGTCGGTGCGGCCGGCGGGCGGTCAGCGCGGCGGGCGGCGGGGTTGGCGGAGACCGCGCGCCGCAGGTCGGGCGAGCCCAGCGACACGTCTGACACGCTGCTGCCTGATGGGAGAAACGATTTAATATACGTGTGTGTGTGTGTGTGTCGTAAGCGATAAACACTTCAACGACTTTTTCAAATTACATTAAAACATTAAAAATATAATAAGATTAAAAATTCACTGTTAAATGAAAATTATTAAAATAAACTTTTAACATTTCTACTCCTATTTTCTATGCTGAAAGTCTATTACCCGCCACGGCCACTAAATGGCATCGCTACTGCAGAGGACTGAGATGAAACAAGTCACTTTCGACTTACTTACGTTTGTTTGTTGTGAGTAACGCTCCTTCTGTAGGAGCAATATAAATCGATTGTAATCTTATTTTAAACGAATCAACAGATCAAATGAAATGAAATTATATTTTATTCGAAGTTGGTTTTTACAAACCCTTTTCGGACATTAAACCTATGCCATCTATACATCTTCATTACAATCAATCGATTCGATCCCGGAAGGTTTCGATAAACAGATACGCAAATCGTGCGCGGGAGCACACTCACCTCTGGAATGCGTGTTGAGACTCTCGGTGGATTTGGACCCCTTGCAGCTGTCGCCCATGGAACCTGCGGCGAGTGGGTGGGCGATGGTGAACTGTGCCGGGCGGTGTTAGCGCACACGGAATGTCCCCGGAGACCCGGGATTAGCTTAGCGATGTGGAGATGACATAATTAGACACTCTGAGAGTCTGTGTTTCTCGTGTGGCACTTCTGATGCGAATGGCTCTGTGACATTTGAGATGCCGTCTAACTGTAAATATATTCCTTTTTTATATTACTCCTTTGATGGACCCCCCGGTGCTTATCTCGCAAGATGGCGTTGGAATCGCACGTTTGGATACTTTCAACGTTTTTGTCCAAAAACATTTCTGAAGTGTAGTATAAATTATGTTTTATATTACAATCAGAGTATCCGTTTCAATTCAGTTGTATAATATATGCAATATTATGATAAAATTAAAATAAATTTGATTAACGTTTTTAAGCATAGACTTTCAACGTCACTTTATTCAAGTTAATAAGTATATTAACTTAAAAAAGGTGTCATGACTTTTCGATTTACTCTTTTATCCCTATTACGATACGATGTGATTATACAAAACTACTAAAAAACACAAATACCCCGAATACGACATTTGTAGTGAAATAAATACGAGAAAAACTATTTATCTATTGATTCTCGCAACGTCACTCGCCGGGTACTCACGCGAGAGCGCCGCCCGCGCCGGGCCCCCGGCGTTGACGTCGTGCAGATACGCGCGCAGGTCGTCGTCGAGCGCGTCGCGCGCGCGCTGCCCGCCCTCCACCCGCAGCAGCGCTAGCGCCATGTGCACGTCCAGCGCTTTACTGCCGACGACGAACGATAAGAAATGCGTCGAATGATCACCGTTCAGGCCGCGGCTTCGCTTGGAGACGCTTACTAAGCCATGCCCTCTCGTTCGGTGTCGCCGGTACGATGATACTACACACTTAACAGGTTACAAACGACCGAAACCCTAATAATTTTTCACCTGTCACGTACAGAAATATAGTATGGTCCTTATTCATATTTTTATATGTCCCGGTCCTTAGTCATATGTTATATACAAAATACATATTACAAAACATAGTGTTCTTATCTCGGGAACTGCTGCACGGATTCTCACACTAGACGTGCTTTAGTAGGAAGGTATGATTGTATAGAAATATTTAAAAAATGTTTCCAGTAAGATTCGTATTCGTGAACGTAGCGATCTCGTTTCGTTCACTGATGTAAGTGTATTGTATAAACTCATTATATTTCTAATAAATTAAACAGAACATCTGTCGAGTTACGACATACTCACTGCATCACCTCAACGTAGTCCACTATCTCCTGCCGCTCGCAGCTCTGCCAGTTCTCCTTGAAGCCCATCATCAGAATGTTCGGCTTCAACTTGCCCAGCCCGCTGGCCTGCCACCGACCGGCGTGACAACACATGTCGAGTATTACTTTCAAGGTATAGACTATGACAACACACAATGTTTTAAATTGGCGTCCATGTCGAAACAGAACCCCTTTTATGAATTTTTGTAAGCTTTTAAACTAATTAAAACATTACAGGTTGCCACCGCCGCGGTTGAAAGTAACGTAGAGTATACCGCGACGAGTTGGTGCGTGGCACCAATTACGAGTTCACCGAGGCAAACAATTTGCGGTGTCTACTCTACTTCGTATACCTGATGTGATTTATATATCATTGCTTTGCATGTGAAAACAGCCAACCCACATATAACATTTTTTGAGATAATAAGCAGTTAAATGGAAAGCAAAATTTTGATAATAACTTCCAAACCGTCAGTCGGATTTTGATGAGAATGGAGCCACTTAAGGAAAAAATAGGCAACCTGCCTCGTCTTCGAAGTAAAATATTTTGTAATTCTGCTACTTTTATATCTAGTCGCTGTATTGCACTGGGCTCTTTTCACCGTTTAGAATATTTTGTAACAACATAGTTCGGCAGGTAACTAGCTGTTCACTACCGTGAAATCGTTGTTTTGTGATCCTAATAATCTATTAAACTCATTTTGAATAAAAATTTGGGTTGACCCCTCCTTACCACCAACGCGAAGATCCATTTCAATCTCTCACAAAGAATTGCCATAACAGATAAAAATGTACGCGAATTCTACTATCTATCCGAATTATCGAATTTTGACATTTATAAACGTCAAAATAGAATTATGAAGACTCTTAATTAAGTTTGTCATATAAAGACTAATGGCAAATTAAATCGGCATACAAGTGTCATATGAAGCGGTTCACATCGTTCTTAGTACGCGAACAAAATGGCTTACATAAATATTTAAGTTACCATCTGTCAGTCGAAGCTGGGGCTACTTCACTGTGACCGCCCGTGGTCAGCAGTTACCTGTATAAGCGCACTGGCGCCATCTTTAAAGCCGACGTCGTCCACGACGGTGTAGAAGGCCTTGATCTTCCGCTTGGCGAACCAGCTGTACGCCCTGTCAGTCAGCGCCTCGCGCGTGCGGTGACTCATCTGGCTCTGGATAAATACACGCGCACTGTACGTACAATACCGTAATCTATGATAGTCCCCGTTCGCTATGCAGGCCTCCTCTCACGGTGGGATAGCTTTAGACCATAACTCCTTATGCGGCTCGAGCGCGGATTACCAAACTTCAAAAACCTTTGAGAAAATTCTCTCAGGTTTCCTCAAAATTTTTTTTTACCGAACCAAACGATAACAACCATTCAACGCACACGCAAACTTGACAATATAGAAACGTTTGCTTTATTCGACCACATTTTATTAATACTGTTTTTTCTCTTTAAACATGGGAAGAATAAGCCCTACTACCAGTAGTTCGAATTAAAAAGTAAAAAAACCCTTATTAAATCACCGAATCCAAATACCATGGATCCACTAAAATGTGTGTTCTTCGTTTCGTTTCTTCGCGGCCAAAACATATCTTTTGGAATTTTTTTCTGTGCAGGTATTAAGTTGCAATCACCAAACTAATTAAGATAACACTTGAAAAATATGTAACTTACATTGAAGATCACTGTTTGAAAACACATGACTTTATTTAATGCGTAATAAACACGACTAAACATTGTGAGTACATACAACGATCAAAATGACCCAGCACACTCAACACTCACTCGCGTCAACCTCTCGTGCGCGGCTCGCGGCAATCTTCGTTCGTGTTCGTATTTTTACGTGTCGTTCTGATGTAGAGGGACACTGCGAAGATTGCCGCGTGACAACTAGACAACTGCGAGCGCACCGCAGGGCCGGTGCACGTCGAGTGTACCTGCGCAATGTGCCCGCACAGCATCAGCGAGAGCCCTTTGGTCAGCAAATACGTGAAGTCCGCGAGCACGGGCCGCTCGCCGGGGAAGCCGGTCAACACCAGTATCTGAGGTCTGCAACGAACACGCCGTACTGTTTCATCCGATATTAACTTTTGTGTTTCTTGTGTCACTTAAAAGAACGCAGTGATATCTCCATGTAACCCAGTCGGTCGCGGCCTGCCCGGTGAGCGAACGTTTGCGGGTTCTATTTCCTTTTCGAACATACATTTTGCGATAGACAATTATTGTGTATAATGTTTGTTCTCGGGTTCGTGGGTGATGTCATATTTGTGTATGTCCACGCCACCCGCAACACAGGGAATCCTAGTGCGGGGGTGTAAGTGTGTAAACGTTTATTTACCAAGTTTATTACCAAGTTACGGTTATCTGTCATAGTGATACAGTATATGTAGCCTGTATTTACACCGGACTCAACGATTACAACAACTTCCCTTCTCCTCCCGCGGCAGTAATACCAATCTTTCAACAGTTTCAATTAATCCGAAATAATATTAAAGGAACTTAAATACAACATATTCGGAAACGGTGATAGAAGTAACATTTGTAAAGTTTACAATTTACTTAATAACAATATAAAAAAAAAACATTTATCCAATTGTATCGTACAAGACTTATTAAATTTGTAGTTTTATTTTTTAATTTTCATTTGTTTATCGTATGGAATAAAAAGTAATACATGTATGAAAAATACAAAACAAATAAAAAAATAATGTTTAGCTTAAGCGATCACCCGATATACTAATTTACTTTTAAACGTCTCGGATGCAAAATTTTCAATGTCAAACGTACGAGTAGAATAAAACGATGGTGTCTGGAGGGTGGGGGGAGTACCTGTAATTTTTAACGTGCTCGGTGACCCTGTTGAGCTGGTGCACGCCGGCCAGCGCCGTCTTGTACGACTGCGCCTGCGTCGTCGAGCCCCAGTTGACGTCTGCGGGTGAAATCTGAATTACATTTCAGTTGCATACTATAACGTTTTAAACAGACGATTGAACTAAGTGATGGGTGGAGCTTCCTACACTTCGAGAAAAAATAAAAAGTAAATATTAATGATTCGTAACAACCTCCGTTTTCTTCTTGTTCTTAGTATTTGTAGTAACGTCCAGTCGGTACATGCACAAAGTAGATTACTGAAAAACATTATTAAAATCGTCCCGTTCGTGTGCGTGTGCGTATTCTAACCGGGCTTCCTGTAGGAGACGAGCAGGTAGAGCGCGAGCAGGCAGGCGATGGTGACGAGCGCCGTGCTCCACGAGATCACGAACATGATCGCGACGCACATCATGGCGCCCACCAGCGACAGCCACATGTTGTACAGCTGCAAGGAAACATCAGTGAACTTCAATATCAGATGGCGTTGTGAAGGGCAGTGATGACTTGTGATCCTGCGGAAATTGGAAAACTAAAAGGAATCACTTTTCGTTAACTACGATAGTCGACCTATATATTATGTCAATTTTTTTAAATGAAATTTTGCAGTTTCAGAAAACCGAAGGAATAATTAACTCTTATGCATTTCTTATCAAAAACTATTAAAGTATATTTTTATCTCTCCTTATATACCCTTCTGTTTTATCTAAGCAGCCCGCTCCGGCTTCGCACGGGTGTATTTTATCAAGTTTCCGCAGCGTATGCGATGAAAGAAATTTTTAAGCAAATTTTTTTACACCTTGGTTCACGTTATTAATGTTTTAGCAAAGATCCCTTATTATTTCTAGTAACAAATATAGCCTATGTTAGGTAGGTAGGTTAGGTAACAAATATAGCCTCAGGGATAATGTAGCATTCTAATGGTGAAAGAGTTTTTAAAATCGGTTCAATAGCTTTTGAGTTTATTCGTTACAAACATACAAAAATAAAAAGCTTTCCTTTTTATAATATTACAGTATAGAGTATAGATAACATATACTTAACAAGTTTTTTCTTTTAATTATTTACTTGACTCTATCAGTTCACAAAAATCTAATATTGGAATTTTCATTTTAACATTTCTTTAAAAATCCGTCGTTAGGTCATCCGAGTCCACCCATATCATCATATATTTCATACATATACCATATCTCAACTCTACCCGTCGAATGGATTCGGAAAAAATCGGGGTGGCAGAGGAAGGAACAGCCGGACGCTCGACATATGTACTGTAGTAATCGTTTTTTATTGCGCCGCTTCGTCTCTTAGCGTAAGCAATCAGTTAATCTTTGTGTCTATAGAAAATATCAAAAATGTAAAACAATTGATTGCATCCAAATTGTTAAGTATGTTTAGATGTCATGTCATACTGTACTGTCACGATACAGGTTCTGGGGTCGACGGACTAAAGCACCGAGCCGAAATTTACAACTTAAAAAATTATAGTAATAAATAACGCAACTCGGTTCGCTGGGGTGCATTTGAGTGTAATTTACGTGTTAGTCACCCTGTAATTATGTAATTTAATGGAATCCAGATAGTTGATACAAAAATATAATTAATTTAGACTTCCGTGCAGTGTGCCAACCCTAGCATCGATATTAATATACGACCTCGTCAGGTTACAACGTTACAACTGTAATACCATCTCCAAAGATACAGTTGTACTACACCGTACCGGTGCGGCCGCACCGGCGACCGGTGTCTGGGTGACCATCGCATTGTTCCGGTCTCTGACCTATCCCTTTCTTATTTGGATCATAATCGCACATCGTGTCGATCAACGGGGACTAGTGTTCGCCTTGTTATCGATTTTTTTTTATGTCAACAGCCGACGAACGAGCAGACGAGCCACCCGATGGTAAGTGACCCCGTCGCCGGTGGACATCGGGAACGCCGAAGGCTTCGCGGACGTGTTGCCGACGGAAGACGAAGTGGGTTGACGGCAGTTTGTCGACCACTACGATCCGTTTTTCAAACATTTCAGTGATAACGCTAAAGGTCTCTTTCTTCGCGTGTGCACTAGATACAGGTTCCGGACTGACCCTAAAGGTGGGCCGCCAGCCGACGGGCTTGGCGAGGCTCGCGTGGAACGTGGAGAAGTTGATGAGCGCGTACGCCGCCAGGAAGAAGTTGGAGATCAGCGGCGCGATTTGGTTCAGACCGCCTGCGATCAGACATTTACGTACGGACATACAATTACATATCGATCACTGTATAAAAATAAACATTTCATTTTACATTTATGTAGGAATTTTAATATAATCTAAGTAACAAAAATATCCACTCCGGGTCTCGTTCATAGAACACTACGGAACGTGTCGCAGCTTGTTTCAAAAAAATGTGATCTACTGAGTTAGCAATTTATTGATGAAGTTAAGCATAAGAATTTCTGATACTTAAGTATTCCGAGCATCGAGTAGTTTGTATCCTTACACCAATTCTTCAAGCTGCCCCAATAATGACAATCCCGCGTGCAACAATGAATTGCTAAAGATCTCTCTGTCTCTCTCTCTCTCTCTCTCGCTGTGTGTGTATGTGTGTCTGTTTGCATTACCCATCAATATAAAGGCGGTGGCGATGACGAAGGTGAGCACGTAGCCGCGCACCGGCTCGTTGTTGGTGCCGTAGCCCTTCGCGAAGAACTCCAAGTACGGGTACAGCTTGTCTTGGCAGAGTGCCTGTCGATGCGGTCAACACTTCACATTAAACTTCTTCACATTAAACTACATTTTACCTTCATCGCATACAATATTTAAGATTGTCGTGAGATATTTCGTTCGACATCGATTGACTTCACAGAACATAATGTGCTCTATATTTAATTAGAATTTATCTACTTTGCAATAATCCACCACGAAGGCCGTGTGCGGGCGTGTGGCGTGCAGACAAGCATAACGACTTCGTCCCGTTCACATAAGGAACATGCATCAATAGAAGTATGTACATATCAGGGATGTTATAGAGCTCCGTAAGCGTAAATGAAACTATCGGACATGTCAAATAAAAATAATCGAATCCGATAAAAAAGTTTCGAATAATTTCGGATAGGGGCTGAGTCTAAATCAAACACGTTGCGACAGGTTTCGCTGTCTGAGTCGATACATTTATTATTTGATTTTTATGATTTTTTTTTCTATGATTATAATACTAAATAATACCTAGAAAGAAAGTCAATCTGTTACCTTTTAAATACATTATATAATTTTTCCAGGCCCTAAATCATCTAATATCCGTAACCGAAATCATCCAAAACAATCGGATGATCTGAAATAATTTCATATCCGAAACCGATAAAATATTATTCATATATCCTCATCCAAAATTTTGATATCCATAACATCCCTAACACATACCTTTCGCCTCAAAGCGAATTCTACGACTACCGACCTCAAAGTGCAGGCGCCAAGACGACTAAATTAACCCTTAAACTCATATTTTGTTTTTATTACGTCCATCATTATGTCAGTATCAAAAACGAAAACACTTGTACCAATACCTCAATTTCAGTTGAACAGGAAAAACTTGACACAGAATGACAGACAGACAAGCGAGTATTGCTATAGGAGTCCATATTTCGCCATCGAACCTGAGGCGTGTTACATACCTGAAACACTTTAGGTGCGGACACCAGCGAGGCGAGCGCGGAGGACAGCGTGGCCGCGAAGCAGCCGCCGTAGATGAGCGGCCCGAACGCCGATACCAGCCGGATCACCTGCGGCACCACCCCGCGCGGTGTACAGTTCATTTCTTAATACCAAACTTACGAGCTTCAAAGAACCCTAACTGAGTGACTTACTAAACTAAGTTACAAAGAGGCTGATGTAATTATACAATCCCAAAGAAATAAAATTAATATCTGAATCAAAAATCCATATTCTTTAAAAAAAAATATTAATCAACTTACATGTACGCACGCAAACACGCAAGCACGCACGCACGCACGCAAGTACGCACGCACGCAAGTACGCACGCACGCACTCTACATTATGAAAAGCAAACTGTGTCGTCCCTGCGGCGAACTTACATCATTGCTGTGATGCAGGCCGTACTGGCAAGTGTCATTGTCGCGGCAGGCGGCCATCGTCCAGGCGGCCACGTCGGCCAGGTCGCCGGACGCGTCCCGCAGCACGGTCCAGCCGGCGAGCACCGCGATCAGGAGGTACGACAGCGTCGTCAGCAGGATCGCCAGCAGCGTGCCCTTGGGGATCGACTTCTGAGGGTCCTGGACACACCACCGGACGTACTCGCTGAAGTGACGTGACAACCGTCCACAATACGGCTTACGTCGAATGTGTCAAGACGCCAGTATCACGCTATCGAAGCTTTCAAAGATGCGTTCATATATTCAAATTGCAAATCAAATTGACCGAAGCACGACCGTTCGCCGGGCACGTCGTCTTGATTGATTTTAAAATAAAATTATATATATAGTGTTAAAATAGTTCAAAATAGAGTTATTGTTATTAAACAACCCAAAACCGGTCGGACTGGAGCCAATCAGGAGAGGCCTATGTCCAGCAGTGGAATCTAAAGGGCTGATAGATCGGTAGATCGATAAATAAATATTGCATGTTGTGACGTCACTCGAAGTAGCCTATAAATAAGGCACACCGCCACGCGATGTGGTCGGCAATGTGTAAACCGCACTGTCAGCGTGAAGCCGTGTAAAGACCACTAGGGCCAACAGCAACCGTCCATACGACAAAAAAAGAACAAACACTGATTAGTTACGTTTCCCTCAAACGTTGTTCAGTGAGGCTGTGTTTTGATTGACGCCTCTTGCTGTAAGTCGTTGTAATGTTGGAACTATAAATAATTGTGTTCATATTAATACTAGAAATAAAGCTAAACTGATTGTTCCAAATTTCGGACTAAGCAAATCTGGTGGCTCTTTCATGGGTAGATGTGTAAATATTAATAATAAAATTCCATTACAATTGACAGAAATGCCATATTGTAAATTTAAAACTCACGTCAAAGGCGTTCTTATGCGGAAAGGTTATTACAAACTTGATGATTACTTTCAATATAAGACTGCTTGGACATGAGTTTAATATTAAGCCAGTTTATAGCTATAAGTGTGTTCTGTCACTGTGGATAGGAAAAAAATCTCCTCGGGAGTTTCTTACCGCCTTCTTCTTCCGGGACCATTCACGGTAGGGATATGCTGAAGCGATGGCGTAGTTTGACGTTCGAAAAGTGTTTGTAAAAACCAACTTCGAATAAATGTTATTTCATTTCATATTGTATTTATAAAGTGATTTTTAAGACTCTTTGTTATTCAAATACTTAATATATAAGTTAAGATTTTATGAAAATATTTTAACTTGTCGAGTAATTGTTTTTGATTTATATAAACTTACTCCCTTCTATAAATCCAGTCCTGGCTCCTAACAATAGTAATATCACTGGCTAAAAACTCGTACACTGAACATAATTTGTCGGTACCGACCTTCAAATCCCCGGAGATATTCGCCCCGGCGAGGATGCCGGTCGCGGCGGGGAAGAAAATGGAGAACACCGAGAAGAAGTTGTGTTCCACTCCCTCAAACATCCTGTAGTCGGGACCCATGTTGTTATACAGTACTGACACTGCAACGAAATGTCCATAGATCAAGTTCATAAAACCCTCAAAAATGTCTTTCAATTTATTGAATAGCAAGATTTATGAGCCAAGTTGAAAAGGTGTCCTAATTACTACAGCACTGGGCATACAGTTTGATTGTAGATAATCATTAAATTATAATAAAAACCAAATTAACGAAGGAGATTACAGCGAATCGTCCCTCTTGTCCAAGGTCGCTGGAGTCTGGACCACCCAACTGAATGGCGAGTATACCAGTGCATCGTGATAGGGTAGATCGGAGAAACAATAATTAAGGGGTTCCCGTTCGCACTGGCGCTCACCAACGGTGTGGTCCAACGCGTAGGTGTTGCCTTCGACGTTGCCAACGAGCCCGGGCTCCGGTGACCTCTTACCATTTTGCGCGTCTGTGGACACATCAAAAAATTGACCGACAGTAAGCGGTCCCATCGTCGACGTGTTTAACATCGGAAACGCACAGGTACGTTGTGATTGCACTGGTACCTGAGCGATCTCCATAGAGATTTAGCGCCACTGCCTCGTTCATATCCAAGCAGGACGCACCCCGGGCACTGAATGGAGCCCATGACACACGTAAACACCTCTCGATATGAACTCGCATGGATGTCGGTGATCGAGCGCTGTCAAGCTGACACGTGATGGCCGCTGCCGGTTCCACTTACTGTTATATCCGATGAAGCCCTGCGCAACCTCCAGGTCGCTCTTGGGCCCGATTGCGGTGCCGATGCAGAAGTCAGCGATGGCCGCCAGGAGAACGACGAGCAGCACGATCTGCGCCTTGGCCTCCCACTCCATGCCCACCATCACGATGCCGGTCAGAAATACTATAGTGATGCAGCCGTAGATCGCTTGGTCCTGACGGTCGCGGTTATTACAAACCAGATGAACACTTCAATATGCGAAGTTCGTTTAATATATGGCCGTAAATAATAGCAAGTGCTTTGTGTGACTGTTAATAGAAAAAACCTCGTTGAGAGTTTCTTGCCACTTCTTCTTCCCGGACCGCTCACGGTAGGGATTTGATGAAACGATGGGGTAATTTAATTTTCACTATGCGTATTTTGTGCCGTATTAGGCGGCCTAGAATACTGACCCCAATCCCATGCAGAACAGGGTGAAGTGAAAGACGACGGAAGCCAACCTGCTTGGGCCGTAAGTTTCGCGTGAGGATTATATTATCAATATTATTACTAGTATTATTGTCTTTCCGTGATGCCTGCCTGACCAGCAACCACTTTCCTGCTCGAATCAACCGCCAAACAACTCGCTGTGTTTTCTTCTCACTTCTTGTCCAACAACGCATCAGTGACGCTTTTGGTGTTGGTAATGTCCCCGGGCGTCGGTGACGACATACAATAAGATGGCTCGTCCGCTCGTTTGTCGGCTATTCTCGTTGCCAAACTCACCCAACTCTTGCTGACCATGTAGGCGGACTCCGGTATGAGGGTGATGAGCGACTCGCCGAACCCCACCACGTACATGGCGCAGGCCACGGCGTTCGCCATCGAGAATATAAGCCCGATGGACCCGCCGAACTCCGGCCCCAGCGAACGTGAGATCATGTAGTACGTGCCGCCTGAAATATAATATACTTTTGTATTAACAACAATATCATTAATAAGTATTATTACACATATATAATAAGTATTATATTATTTTATTCATTATGCACATTAGCCGCGTCGTCTCATTTTAGATAATTTTTATAATTTAATTAGTTTATTCTGTGATTATAATACGACATAAAACCTAGTAACAAAGTCAAACTTTGTAAATACATTATATATTTTTCCAAGTCGTAAATCATCTAATATCTGTAACCAAAATTATCCGAAACAATCGGATAATACGAAATAATTTCATATCCATACCCGTAACCGAAACCGTTAAAATATTCATATATCCGTACCCATATCTGGATCCGAAATATCATATGCATAACATCCCTAGTCTGAACACTCGCACACAATGGAGCGCGCCCCAAATCTACTCAGGTGTGAGAAACAATGTATTGTAAAAATATCAGAAAACCCCACTTGAGAAATAATAAACGTATCACATACCTCCTTTTATAACCCCGTTGGTACTGATGGCGGACATGGAGAGCGCTGTGATGGTGGTCACCACCGACGTGGTCAGTATCAACAGGACGGCCTGCGCTGCCGAGCAAAATCATTGTTATATTTCAAAAGATTCAACTGCCAACCGAAACTTCGGAAGACTTCTAGATAAAATCTTCCGACCATTCGATTAAACGAACCTCCGAAACTCGATAGTAACCCAAGAAATAATTACCGTAGGGGTCGTAGACATACATAGATAACAAGACTTTTTACTAACATACCTAGCACAGCAAGTAACTGTACATAGAATCTTATTATCGCTAAACGATCAGTTCAACACGTTGATTGCACGACAAACAGGTTACATTTATATGTTAAACTTGTTCAAACACCCACGATTCCAACATATTTACTCAACGTAGGTACATAGTAGGTACGTGAATCATCCGCACTATTTGTAAGTCAAACAATCTTTATTTACATTTTATTTACACACTATTTGTAAATCAAACAATCAATAATTATGTTTCTGTTCAGCTTTCTATGCTTATAACTGATTACGTGTGACACGTGTCGTGCTTCTGAAAGTACGATAACAATCGTGCGTCTGTGTGCACCGTCAAACGGCATATTAACATATGAGACCTGTCGTAAGTCAGTGTGACTCTTACATATGTTTTTCATGCGTTATATTACCTTCACATATGCATATATGAATATCAAGTCTCATGATTCAATATGATGGAATATTTTAATTTAAATTTTACCAAGTTCCAAACATAAAAATGTTATATTAATTTTTTTTTCCGGGTGACTATTCTTAAACGACAACAGAAGACTGATTTAACTGTCACTCATCGGACGTCGCCGAAGTTTCATCGCCATCGCATACTAACCCACGCCAGCTTGTCCCACCACCCAGGATAGACGCAGGAAGAGCATGACGCCCCAGATGTTGAGCAGGCAGCGCATTAGCACGCCCTTCACCCACCCGAACTTGACGTGCGGGGAGGGCGGCGCCGGACCCGCCGTGTCCTTCTCCAGCGTCTGGCCTGGCTGGAACCACGTGCACACGTGTCATCGCACTTGCCCAAAATTATTATACATTAATTCGTGCGCAATCGTAGCTCAACTACGGCGCAATGTAAGTAAGGACGGAAAACCGTGGTTGCTGCGGTCAAATGAATAACGACAATCGAAGACAGACCGCTTTGAAACTAGTAATAATTTTAAGAAACTCGTTATAGTTTTATATCTGCCAAGAAAAACTATATAGTGTCTTGTTGCTAAGCCTACCACTTGTTGATCGACGAGTTGCTTGTATCAAATACAACAAAGAACCTATAACGCCACTCTGGACGGTGCGTAATATTAAAAAATAGATAGTTTTAATGACCAAACAAATGAATATTTAAGAGTTATATGTTACATATATGTCTAAAAATCATCAAATTATATAATTAAAACATCGTAAACAACCATGACCCGACAATGAACACGTTTGGACATGACTTTAATATGTAGTCATAAGTGTGTTCTGTAACTGTGTGTAGGAAAGCAAACTCTTGGGGGGTTTCTTGCCGCTTCTTCTTCCGGCCCCACTCACGGTAGGGATTTCGATAAGTGTTCGTAAAAACCAATTTGAAATAAATTTCATTTCATTCATTCACTCATTAATTAATTCATTACATTCAAATTAATGATTGTTTCGGTCAGGATCAAATTCGGGGCCCTTTGTCGGACAGACAAGGTCGGTACCACGTGGGCTACAAGATTGAAATACAAGAATATATGTACTATTACATTAATCTGAAACATCTGTCTGTCTATACATTCCAATTGTCAAATTACATGCTGTTATGTCGTTTTGACCCACTGACAGTAATTAGACCATTTTGAAAATTGTTCTCTGGGTCTGTCTCTTTTTCCCGTTGACTTAAGAACGGATTGACCGATCTTAATAAAAATTGGTACGTAGTGAGAACACGTGATTACCCGGATGATAGGCTGTATAAAATATCAGTGAACCTATATCTAATCAAGGCAAAAAAACAAGATTAAACAATCATGTTTGTATTCAATTGTTCCACCCGAACGAAGTAGGAGGGGGCCGCTACTACGTAATAAAATGTTCTGCAATATTGTATTAAGTAACACATAATTCAAACGACAAAGCGGAAAAATAATTATTATTTATAAAAAGCACAACGCTTATTGGACGGCAAATATTTATTGCAATACATCATAATGTAATGTTCATGGTAATTATATACATGGCCGGAATTATCGACTTGAAATTGACAGCGGATTCAATTATAACATTATTGCTAGCATGCCCACACGTGTGTGTAGTTTATTGTGTGTCGTCATCTTATATTAACCAATAATAAAAATATGATGTGTCAGACTTAACTGCAAATAATAACCGTCGATACTTATATGGAATATGCTACTTATGTTACCTGAACATAACAAAGTGTTTTCAGAATTCTTGTTTAGTCTATTTTTGTCCTAAATTGGCTCCAAAACCACTGAATGGATTTTGTTAAAATTCTCAGGGGTCATAGTGGATTCTGTAAATTAGAACACAGGTTGCTTTTCAATATTTTAAAGACTGAAGTTAAAGTTAAAGACTCAAACGATTGTACCCGAGCTCTACCAGACTACACCCATCGGACTTGCTAAACATATTGACATTGGATTTAAGCTTTTAGTATCGATTCGATTTCGTGGAGTTGATTTTTCAAGGACCGTCCCGGTTTGAAATTAACCAGCCGATTTTAATGGAATCTCAGCGATAAGATCTTAATAAATCTGATATTGGTCAACTATCAACATCGTTATCTTAATCCAAATTACCACCGCCATCGACATCATCCCAAAATATCTCGTCGTTTACTATGCGTCTCTGTACTAACTACAAGTTTAAAGATACTGTAGCGAAATTACACAGGCAAACGAGGTCTTAACCTCCTCCTCGCGGTGAAGGTAGCAACACAACTTCAAAGGCCTGACGCATAGTTACTTAAAAACTTTCCATATTGGTATCAAAGTTGAGTGAAGTCTGCTAACCCACATTTGACTAGTGGCGAAGGGTTAGTTTGATGCGTCAGTAAAATGTTTTGCAATGTCTACAAATGTTCAAATAAGTAAATTAAGAGCTCAGCGAATCAGATTCGCATGTTCAGGCTTCGGCGAATTGCAATAGAGTCGATTAATAGATTAAAGTTGATCTGTCTATTTGTAGCGACCCCGCAAGCTTGGACGACCTGCGCTGTACCACATCCACGATCTTTGTTACTGCGTCACTAAATCTCTTGTGCTTATCCATTGACATCTGTTCCATGAATTACACCTTTTTACATCGCACATAACGAATGACGCCATGCATGGGAAACTCGCGATCGGGAGATGAAAGGTCGACAGTAACTGATAAATTATACCCGATCCTGGTTATTTTCGTCAAATAACAGTCGATGAGTCTTGTTGAAAGCCATAGAACAGCTCAAGAATACTAGCCAAAAAGGTTGACCCTTAACCTCTCCAACAATATGACACCAACACGTAGGTATGTAACAGTAGGTAATTAGGTAGGTACATTAACACTTGTTATTTCAATACAAATTCCCGTACACCAGGGATGTTATGGAGCTCCGTAACCGAAACTATCGGTTATCCGAAATAAAAATATATCCGTAACCGTAACCGAATCCGATAAAAAAGTTTCGGATGATTTCGGATAGCGATAATCTAAATAAAATATGTTATGATAGAGCCGATACACTAGTCGCGTCGCTATCACTTTTAAACAGTTTTTTATATTTAATTTTTAAGGCTATTGTTTTTTTCTCTGATTATAATACTACACTATACAATAAAGTCAAACTGTTAGCTTGTAAATACATTATATTTTTTTCTAATTTCCGTAACCGAAATCATCCAAAACAATCGGATAATCCGAAATAATTTCAAGTCCGTAACCGTAACCGAAACCGGTAAAATATTGTTCATTTTTCTGTATCCATATCCAGATCCGAAATTTCATATCGATAACATCCATACCGTACACTACAATACAGGATCTAATAGCCAACCTTTAAGAAAAAACTTAGGGTGCTGAAGTGAAGGTAAATTGATATTTAGGTAAAACAAATATACATAAACGCACCGATAAACGTATAAGATATATACATATATACAAATACACACATAAGACCTTTGATAGAACAGATTGATGAAATAACAAGAATGCGGGTTAATCGTTGCAAATACCTAGTTAGTTTTTATCGCCAATGAAACTACACGGCAGCGATGTTATGGAGCTCCGTAACCGTAACCGTAACTATCGGATATCCAAAATAAAAATATATCCAGAACCGTCCAATACAAGTTTCGGATAGTTTCAGACAGCGGCAGGGTCTAAATATAATATGACAGATTCTCGCCGGCCGAGCCGATACACTGGCCGCCTCGTTCTCATTTTAGACAGTTTTTATTATTTGATTTTTAAGGCTATTGCTTTTCTGTGACAATAATACTACGTAATAACTAGAAATAAAGTCAAACTGTTACTGTTGTCTTGTTGTTTTTTTCCCAAATTGTAAATCGTCTAATACCCGTAACCGAAATTATGCGAAACAATCGGATAATCCGAAATAATTTCATATCCGTAACCGTAACCAAAACCGGTAAAATATTATTCATATATTCGTATCCAGATCCGAAATTTCATATCCATACATCCCTAGTACAGGGGCAGGAGGCCACTAATACTGTACCTACTTACCTACCTTACGCACACGCGACACGCTCACATTTACATTTATATTTCAACATTCGTAACGTGTGCTACACGAGTGTGTTAGTATTGCATTAGAGTTAAGCAAACACCAGATACAAGGATCAGATACGAGGATGTTTTAAAGCGTCATCCGGCTGCCAGCAAAATCCCCTTGGATTATTGTCAAGTGGTCGCCAAACAGACTTCTACTACCTCTACCACCTCCGCGCGAAACCGTTTGGATAACCGCGACCCCAAACGCCTCAATAAAAAGAAACACTGACTTCTTATACACAGACTGTTCACATTCCAGACCGTTCACCGGGTCACCCGACGCGTGCCCAGTCTCCAGCTGGACACCTACAACAGCGCTCTATTACGACGCGTGGGTCCACCTCTGGCCCCGGGTCAAGTTGTAAGGTCTGTTAGAGTCGCCGTGAACGACACCGCGCTGTTGCATTTTTTTTTCATCGTGCCTCATTACACTTTCGGCAACTAGTATATCTCTTTTAAATCAACCGGGTATTATCATAACCACGTTGAAATATATATAATAAACAATTATGTTAAATATATATATGTACGAACATTTCCAGTTATTATGGTTGACTACGTTTTCTTCTTAACTGCAACGTTCATTCATTTCTTGAATAAAAAAAAGGAGAAAGGAAAAAAACACAACATGACACTCTAAGAAAAGATTTTAATCCCTCGTCCTAAAATAAAATTTGAAAATCTATACGCAAAAAATTTGGGTGCGCCAGACAGACACGGGGATGATTCTATAAAAGTTATTTTTGGTTTGAGTACGGGGGG
>PDGT01000076.1:1588123-1603804 GCA_003671415.1 Megathymus violae
GGGGGGGGGAGGACCGTCCTTCTAATGGGACAAAAATTAAAGGCAATCGTCCAAAATTTCTATACCTACTTAACAAAAAAAATTGGTTTTACAAAAATTGGTTACAAAAAAAATTGGTTTGTAATGGGCATCTATTAACCGTTAGTGGCTACCTGAGATCATGATTAGTGTGCCGTCCAGGGAGCCGCCTTCGCTAACCACATACTGAACCTCACCATCACGCGTGTCGGCGCGGCGCGGTCGGTTGGGTTGCCCGCCAGGAGCACACCGTGCTAAATTTAGTACAATATTCAAATAAGGTAATCCATTACGAATAATTAATAAGTCAGGAACTGTAACTGCGTTATAAAAATGACCCAACAAAAGTCGTGGGCAAGTGGGCGGGGCTTAAAACTCGTGTTCAGAGCGCCAACAGTCTTGCAGGCGAGCACGTCGAATACGTCGAATCATGCCAACGTGTGTTTTGAACGGTACAAAATTAAAACGTCCAGGGTTCTCTTTTCACTAGTGAGAAGCAAAATTATTGTGTAATTAAATACAAAAATAGTCAAATACTTTATCAAACCGAGATGTTCAATATGATGTAACATGATGTCATTTTATACTTAATTTATAAGGTTTTTTTTTTCTTCTTGATGAAATATCGAAATGTAAAACGATATAATTTTGATATACTTATTTATAATAGTTATTTTGATTATTTTGTTTTCTTTTAGTTTCCCTGCCGATCCAGTTCGGAAAAATAAGTGGATAGCTGTGGTTCAGCATGAAAGACAAGATTCTGGCTGGATGCCTGTGATGTTAGACGCTAGTCATCAACTGCCAGAAACCGTAGGACAAATTGTAGACTTTGTTTGTTTAATAATATTTCGCGGTCCATAAAGTTGAAACGACTTATATGTACACTCGCCAACATCGAGTCCGCAAGACGACCGTTTAAGAAGAGAACGGATTATATGCATTCAGCCAATTCAATGACAACAATTTATCTAAATTCAAAATAATTTTAATTACGTTATTTATTTATTTACATTATACGTACATGTACATAAAAAAAATATATTAAGTTGAATTCATATGTAAATAGTATTTACCCTGTAAAATAATCATTTCGTACAAAAATTTTGCACAGAAAACTTTTTATTAAAAACCTTCATGCATTTAGAAGTTAAGTATATGCAGAAGGAAAACCAAAAGCACTAGTGGAGAAAAGAATAATATTCCGCACGCTAAACACACATGGAAATTTCTACTTTTTGAGCAAATATATTAAAAAAACATTGTTTGTAGTACAATAATATTGTTGTATTATTGACTTGGTCCGGTACACTTATTGCATAACATCCTCCATGCCGCTATGACTCAGCTGTCAAAGTCGACATTACAGCACGCGCGCGAACCAATCCTTGTTTTCTTTCTGAATTTAAACCAATCACCGAGCATGTCTATTTGGAACCTCGTATGTGATCCGTATTTAGAATCATACGTCGTTTTCAATTGAAGTAGGGCCACTTTTTGTGTGGATTTTATTCTGAGTTACACTCCCTAACTTATTATTTATTCGTAGGTAATGCATTACGAACAAGCAGTAAAATCTTAGTGGTTTAAACTTAACACAAAATGAACTTGACTTCGAAATCCAAATTCAAAATCAATTTAATCATAAAGATATTCCATAAACACACTTATGCACGTAATTTTTTGCTTCTGTTACCGTTTCGAAAAGGTGCTTTGACATTGACAAGAAAAAAAGGCGAAAGAAACTTCCGACCCACCGACGCACTTTATATTCATAACATTTCGTCCGTTTTACAAATTAGTACTGACTATGCTTCAGTAGAAGAAATCGTTACGAGGAAACCCATTCAAACAAATGAGCTCAATATTTTTTTAATATGTGAAGTCGGCCAAAAAGCACTTATCCTCGTGATGGATTTGGTCATCAGTTCTGAAAGAAAACGCGAGGCCGCCTGCTGGACACGATATATAAGATGAGACTGTACAGAAACCGACTTTGAACATTCCCCACCAAATATTCCGGCCGTATACGCACAATCCTTACCCCAGTAAATTCACCCGAGATTCACATCAAAATTTCGTAAGTAACCAAGTGGCCAACGACTCACATGGTTAATACTGAGATGGTAAGAGTTAATACAATTAACTGGTAAACTTAACCGAGTCACGTGGGACGTTATTAATAGCGGGGGCCACCTCCGCTGGTATTCGATAACCTCGCCGCATGAGATTGACCGTGACCGTGTCCAGTGCACGCAGATAACCATGCTGTTACGCAACAAGTTTAAATCGTAATAGAAAACGTTAACGATTAAGCATCATAGGTTTAAATAAAATACGCGGGAAGCGTTGCAGCAAAAATTTTTGGAACATTCTTTTTTTTCTTTTTAATTTTGCTAATGGTTTACAGAGTTCTATTTTCAAACACATTAGCTTTCTAAAACATGTATGTCGTACAAGTGCATTCCAATTTTAAATTTCGAGTATCTCCAGACTTATTGTGTAATCTACGTAACGGCAAAATATATTCGAATACATATAACCAGAATAATAATTGACAACGCGAAATATTTCAATCGATGTTTCTCAACCAGCAGACGAGTTCAACTAAATTACCCAACATGTAATATGGATTATCCCAAATTTCTCACGGTAACTGCAAAAATACTTTAGTATCGCAACATAGAGAAGCGGTGTTGCGTTCTGTTGTTGCTTAAAAACAAATCTTGGAAAAAATACCTACCGCAGAATATCGATAAAGGGTGCGAGGTGTTTGTACGAAATAAAATTCAAAGAATAACGGACCGAATCGAAACAGGTTTGTGTGAGTAAACGTATTACGAATTTAATTTTTTATTTCGCTAATAGTGTGCTACAACACATGACCGGCAAATATATATAGTAACTCACTCACACTTAACTGCGAGAAACAAGAACCCTATCTTTACATATAGTAACCAGAAATAAATAACTGCTTTTCGTTAAGAGGCATTTTATAAACAGATTTATTTTAGATTTCAGATTTCAGAACAAAAAGCTTGTTTTAAATTGGGCATGTCCGGATTTATGAAGTACGACACTTATTGTATTTCACCGTACGAGATCTTACGTCATATTATTAAGTCATTTAATTCGGAATTCACTTCAGGTCCGTAGAGGGCCCAGTCCACGCAGGAAATGGACGACCTTATCGGAACTCCTGCACAAGTTAAGCATTATGTACTGAAGTGATGTACATCCATCCATGTTCCAACTTTTGAAGGTCCATTGCTGGTCACATGACTTCCCTCATTTGCGCTACTCCGACTATTCCTGATCGTTATGAACCCGGCAGATATCACATATCGCCGCAAGGCGATCTATACTCATGAAGTCGTAGCGTCTTTTACTTACATCGTTTAATGATTATGTTTTCAACAGACAGTTCAGATTTCCTTCGTTATAATATTAACGAACGAATACAACACACTCTGTCCTTATTGACTGACTAATCCATCAAGGCCAACTCGAGGCCGCTAAAACTAGAGCCTTTCAAAATGATAGTGGCCGACTTTTTAATGAGTTACGCTACTAAGGTACCCTAGCCTCAGGTATGTACCTCGGAAAATTTTTGAGAATTCCACCTCTGAACAAGTTAATTTAGATGTAAGTAGGTGTAAAAGTCCGTCATATAAATGTGACATGATATTTTTTGTATTGAAATCTCAAGACAAGTAAAAAGTTTCGTGGCATCGAATCAGTTTCACAGAATACGTATTTGGAGAATAATTCAGGGAAATGCTAACATTTTTAACAATACAGAAATACTACTAACAATGCCACACATAACGGAAAATTGTTAGTCTTAAATAGTTTTGTAATTTTAATTTCAAATTTTAAACTGTATCCGGAAGCATGATGTGATTACTCATACCTGTAATTGTACAAACAGTTAAAAAGCCTCAATATCCCCACAATTTATTCCAGACTTAATCACTGTATCTTATGTTGGTGATCCAATAAATAAAGATTGCTGTCGTGTACCTTGTTAATAAAATAGGTACGAAGTTGCGGGCAACTGTTACTTCATAAGTTCGTCTAATGGAAACCTTTTGGACGAACATGAATTGTAATATTCACTTTGAACCGACTACGGCGAGACCTTCAAAACTGAAGACTACACATAACCAATGAGCTACACGCGGCATTTCCCCGAGGCTAGGATAACTAACAAGATTACATTGAGGCTGACCTTCCTGGAGAGCGAAGCATTGTGGAGCTCATCTAGCGTAGGTCGCGGCGCGGCGTGGAGCGACAGCACGTTCCGGTAGTTGTCCAGCCTTGGTAACGCTTCTCGGGTGAAGTGTCTGGCGGTGAGGGCACTTATTTAATTAATATAATATATAGGTATGTAATAATACCTCCTGTACCGGAGGTCAGTTTTTAAAATACTCAGATAGCATTTGTGACTTATACAAGTACAAGCAATACTAACCTGAAGCTCTTTCCGTACTTAGTGTCGTTGATGGTGAGAGGATCGTCGCTGTCCATGCCGGAGCCGTCGGACTCCTCTGACATCTCCTCGTCCTTCTTATCCTCCATCTGGGAAAAGGAGACAGAAACAAATTAATGCTTCTCTTCTTCCGTTTCTTCGTTTGCTAATAATCACGTCGAAACGTTAATTTACTAATGAAAAAAATGATAAGCAAGTTAGGATGTTTGTTTGCTTTTAAATGATAATTTGATATAACATAACGGATGTGACGTTGAAGTACCGTCAGTACAGTACAGATACTGTGTGTAGGTGTCGTGCGCTTCAATGTCGCATGTGATGTTTCCCTTTAAGTGGCAGTGCAATTTATTGTTTATTTGCACGGCTAGCATTATCATAGAGTAAAAAAATGTAACTACCGTCGGTAAACTTAATGAATAAATAAAAACTTCAGCTTGATTGTTTTCATGAATGACTCCGAAGCAATCTTGTCCTTGAGATCTGAATTCATTTATCCGTCCGGAAACCTAAACTTCAAATTACGGTTCGATCGGGCCATCGCAGAAAATTGAAAGCCTTTTATCACATGTTATCGGAATATAAATAGCGAACTCGGACCGGAAGGTCCACGAAGTCACCGAAGGTTATCGAATTTATATTATATTTGTAACTAGCGGCCCCCTTAGACTTCATTCGGGTTCAACAATTACTAAATAAACATAATGATATTTTATGCTTTTTGACTTGATATCATTAGGTTTACTGTTATTTTACATAGCCAATCTGCACAATCATGTGTAATCGTGTGTATCCTCATGAAAAGTTGTATCCAACCAGCCAACCATGTTTTTTTATGTTAATAGCCGAAAAACAAGCAAACGAGCCCCCTGATGGTAACTGGTCGCTGTCACCCATGAACATCAGCAAGACCAAAGGTATCACTGATGCGTCGTCGGCCAGGAAATGAGAAGAAGGTAAGAAAGAAAGTACCGCCTCTCAAGGCCCATGTTAGAACAGCGTAGATGGTTCACTGGGTGGCACAAAGCTTTTAACGGAAGTGCCCTCGCTGGGTGATTATTTGGATGTACGAGTACCAATAGCTGCGGTAACTGTACTGAGTTCATTGTCAGACTTGACAAGACTCGACGGAGAAAGTATGGTCAGCAAATCGACTGAATATCAAATTCACAAAAGATCACACCCAAAACACATCACCATGCTATACAAGGCGTACATAGTCCGAAACGTCTGTTCAAATTATTACAGTTTGATATAAATCATTAAGGTATTAATGAAAGTACAATACAATAAACGCGTACACATTCGCACCGTCTATTACGACTCATGGCATAGATATACAATTAAGTCATAACCATGACCAACCAAGAGCAAAGAACGAATCGGGATGCTTCATTCGTATATAGACACGTTGGATACAAAGGATGTTATGGAGCTCCGTAACAATAACAAAAACGATCGCATATCTCAAATATAAATGTAACCGTAACCGAATCCGATTAAAAAGTTTCAGATAATTTCGTATAGCGGTAGTCTAAATAAAATACG
The DNA here is from genome assembly GCA_003671415.1 of Megathymus violae. NCBI lineage: Eukaryota > Metazoa > Arthropoda > Insecta > Lepidoptera > Hesperiidae > Megathymus > Megathymus violae. The sequence continues at coordinate 1,594,179 of PDGT01000076.1, forward strand.
TTATGACAGATTTTCGCCGACCGAGCCGATACACTAATAGCCGGGTAGTTCTCATTTTAGTTTTTACTATTAAAATTTTAAGCCTATATTATTTTCTGTGGTTATAATATTACACAATAACTAGAAATAAAGTCAAACTGTAGCCTTATAAATTCTTTATATTTTTTTTCAAGTCGTAAATCATCTAATATCCGTAACCGAAACCGATAAAATATTATTCATATATCCGTAACCATATCTAGATCCGAAATTTCATATCCATAACATCCCAATTAGATACAAGCTCAAGAGATCCCTCATCTGTTATACTCTGCTAATGGTTTGAAGGCAATTCCAAGACGAACAACGGTTCACTCACACTGAACCCCTGATTGGAATGAATGAACTATATGTAATTAGTTCATGTACCCAGAACTTTAATTATTTATCGATAGTGCTATGATGTGTGCAATAGAATGAATCACTGTTACTCACAGATGTCTATAATATAAAGACACTGGACAGCTGTTCATCTTATTTTTATGTCTGATTGATAGACTTTGTTAATACTTGATTACAACATTCTGAAGCAGTCAAATTCCCATGGAATTAATTTTGGTGTTATTGCCTCTTTCCAGATCAAAGAACTTATCTATATCCTACACTAAGAATATAACGGAAGATTAAATATTTTTTGGAATTGTTAGTGTACTTATTTATCGATATCAATTAAGTGGTCAAAACATATTTTTCCGATTTTTTGTGTCTTTCTCACCGTTAGACCACGTACTACGCTAAAACCGATAAAAAGATTTGGATGATAATTGGCATATTAGTAACTTATTTATGGATCAATCTAGAATACTCTTTATCCCGGAAGGATATAAATGAAATATATATTTTTAGAGGAACTGTAAAGCCTATTTCTATAACAATGCGGATGATATTTCTAACCGTAAGGCGCAGGTTTTCTGTCCGAAGCGACTTGTCTAAATCGAAATAACTTGTCTAAATCGAAATAAATGTTAACTTTATTGAATTTCAATAGATAAAGTTACGTTAAATGAATAATGGGACTGATTATTAAAATTTCAATAAGTTGAGATTTAATCTTGGAATTAGAACTTTATTTAATCTCGTAGAGTGTCTAGTGTACCTATATTACAGAGACCAATGGTGTTTTTGTAAATAGGTGGAGGTAGATACATAGAGAGTTTATATACCGACGGTTGCAAGGCCAGCGTGACTCGGCGACAAAAATATTAATATCGAATCACGTGTGACTTTATAGTAGAATCGAAAATTCGCATCATAAAACCATCCACAGCTGAAACAGTTACCCAGTTTTATCGAGTAATTAATAAATTGCAGATTTTTCCATATTCCTCAATTATGATAACTGCACAAAAATTGTCAACTACCCTCATAACAAAATTTCCACATTCACTTTTGCTTCAAATTCCAAGGAAATAAACCCATTCCATTTGTGACCCTGCCTGGCTAGCGAGAGACCCCGGGTTAGATTTTGACAGGGGCAGATATTTATGTGCCGGATAAATATATTACCGGGTCATGGGTGTTTGTTCTGTCTATTTTTAAGTACGTCCATGCCACCCGCAACACAGAATTCTAGTGAAACCCAATATGTTGAACGCACTTACTTATTAAAGTTTATTTACACTCCTCTGGATGTCTTACATTATATTATTAGACTTTTATTGTGTTGTATTATATTATACATATAACCAAAAATGCCAATTATCAACTAAACCTTCTCAATTCTTTTCACCGAATACGTACACAGACAACCAGACAGAATATAAAAATTAAAAAAATATGTATTGCACAGTTTTCAACCTGTTAGTTTTATTATGACCCCGGTAGTAAATACATAACGATTGCTAAGTTTTCCTAACATTTAGTTTTGGCACCGATATTCTTTTAAGTGATTTCTGCTGTTATTTAGCTATTGTGTTATCACCGCAACTCTTTAAATTTGATGTCTTCTCCCAACAATTTTAAGTTAATTTCACTGTCCCATAAAGTTATCCTTCTATATACTTCCTTATCATATTAACGGTAAACAAGTATCTAGTAAATAGATATTAAAACTTGTTACATGCATCATAAGCGTGAATAAATTTGAAGGTTATGCATCTATGTTAATTAGATATCTCAGGGTACACGCCTTCATGTTTTTTGCTTCTGTATAAGTACACATATCTTATTTATTTTAACTTTTACCCATGTTAATAGCCGACGAACGAGCAGACGAGCCACCTGATGTTAATTGGTCACCGTCGCCCGTGGACATCGGCAACACCAAAGGTATCACTGATGCGTTGTCGGTCAGGAAATGTGAAGAAGGTTAGAACGAAAGACTATCGGTAGTCTCCGTTCTTGTTCGTGTTGTAGTGTTTTGGTCGAGTCGTGTTGACGTTTAGATAAATATGGCTACGAGAGACATGAGTAAAATACAGAGACTGAACAGTACTGTGCACGCGATGTGACAAGTGTAACCGGTAAAAGGTCCAATGTGTTTCATTTTGGAACGTGGAAGGTAAAACCATTTAGTTAATAATTAGTTTGATTTGAAAACACGAAAAATATTTTTATTGATCTTACTAGTTTATTCGTTTTCCAATTAAACTACTAGATCAAAGTACGCTAAGGGCGGTACTAGAAAACTGGAACATTCGTTATTCCGATCAAAGCTAATCGAGACATTAGAAGACTCCTGAAAAATCAAAACATCCCGCGTGATCGTTTATTATTTTTATGTGAATAAAAAACACAATATATTTTATATGTTTTTTTTATTCACCAGATTTTACTGTTCTACGAAACCGGTTCCCTAGTTATATGCATTAGAAACATGTTTATGTAGTGCAATAGGTCAAAACAAATCAATTAAACCAGTTGAAACCTTTTTATTACTAACTTAACAGAATGCCCATTTCCTTTAATTTCTTAAGCCGCGGCAACAGATACGTTTCGTGGGGTAAAATGTATTTTAGATATCGACTCGTAATGGTAGTTGGGAATTTGCAAAATATCGTCTGATGTTGTGTCCACGTACTGCGGTAACAAATAGAGAAATAATAATTAAAGAAATATTTATACTCAACATTGATAGCAAAGTCATTTATATTATTACTCGTATTATTATCTTCCCGTGAAGCCTGCCCGGCTAGTTACCACCCTCCTGCTCGAGTCAGCCGCCAAACGACTCGTCGTGTTCCGGCTGGGAGCTTGGGAGCCAGTACCTTCTTTCTAACCTTCTTCTCATTTCCTGGCCGACAACGCATCAGTGATACGTTTGGTCTTGCTGATGTCCATGAGCTACGATGAACACTTACCATCAAACGGTTCGTCTGCTCGTTTGTCCCCGACACAGTTTCGTTATAAGTATACGTTATTAGATAGAATCGTTTGCAACAAGGAATCTCCTACGCCGGTGTAAATCAATTAGCCGGCGCGTGCAAGTACGAATAAGATAATTTTATTGCTGCCACGAAAACCGCACGACCGACAGACAGACACAATGGGCAACAATTGTTACAACATCAACCACATTGACCGTGTTGGGCCCGTATCAATATTCGCAGCGATTTACGAGTGTTTCACTTATGTTAACAATGCGATCCTCGTACGTGTGCCCCCGCACAATACTGTGAAACTGTACTGATGATGACATAGGGAAGCGAAACGCTGTAAAATAATTTGCCGTTCACGAAGCAAGAAAAATGAAAGGAAATAAGGGGATGGGAAAGGAATTCGAAGTAAAATGGTATTTACGTTCCATTACCAGCGAGTTTTGCGGAGAGAGCTCTGTGGAAAATGAGGTGGCTCAGATTGTTTTCATTACCAACAGGTATTGCGCAATAAGTGACGTGCGTTTCCGTGGGGACTGTCCAGTGATCGATGAGAAAGGGGCAACGACGACCGGGGGAAGAGTGTCAACACTAGTCCCCGACACGGTAATAATAAACTCCTTTTAAATCGCTCAAACCGTTATAATTATTGGTTTAGGTTGCAAGCATTTCTACGAAATTTGTTGTTCCAAGTTTCACGGCATGTTTACTTTGTACGAAGAATTGCCCATTCACAGTAGGTGCCATTTTTGGCTATAGCGAGGCGGCCAAGAATACTGACCCCAATCTTATGCTGGCAGGACAGGGTGTCGTTAGAGGCAAGAGAAGCTAGCCTGCTTGGTGGTAGGGTTTCGCGTAAGGAATATATTATCAGTATTATTATTAAGTCATTAATATTACTACCGGTATTATTATCTTTCCGTGAAGCCTGCCTGGCTGGCTACACCCGCATGTTTGAGTCAGCCGCTAAACGACTCGTCGTGGTCCGGCCAGCGTTTTTCTTTTTTCTTTTCTAGGGAGCCAGTGATTTCTTTCTTTCTTTTACTTCTTCTCATTTCCAGATCGACAACGCTAGAAAAAATCTCATCTTGTGGCTGTCATCTCTCGCCAGAATCTGGAGTTGTCGTCCTCGCTAACACCTTTTCTCTATCATGTTGATGGTCCTTTCAGGAGCGGTCGACATGTTTATTACTTCTAAATAATTTTATCAATTAGCTCTCGAATATCTACGCCCGCCACTTCCATTTCTATAAATTACATCCAACGAGATTAGTACCCATACAATCGCTAATCGGCACACAATAGGAGTACCAAGGAGGAACGACGCAGTAGCGAAATGGGCGAATTCTATGACGTCACGTATACCTTAAATAAAGCAGAACAAAAACAAAATTCATGTCGCCCAGTCACACGTACTCAAGGTTTGAAAGTACCAAAGCTTTCACCTGCCTATCGCTAGTCACGGTGTATTTTATTTTATTCAAACTTTCAACTTCTCAAATATTAATAACAACTCAAATCTTTTTTTTTCGATTATCGGCAAGCGGTCAATGTTTACTTTACGATGACAATGGTACCCTAAGAAAATAGATTTCCATGTCTCCGTGTACACAGTATACATTTACGTAAAACGTGAAAAAACTCGATAGCAAATTACAATTTGTGTTCAGACACACTGAACTAAATGAACGGAGAGAGTGAGAGGGGAGAGAATAACAAGGCCTAAGCGGTTTTCGTTGCGTCATCGTTCAGCAACACCAACAATGTACAACAATATTTAAGCTACCTGCAATACAATCGCAAGCCTTACTTACTCACACGAAGTAGTTCCGTTTCCATACAGATTACAAAAATTCTAAAGTTTGAGCAAAACTCAAATACTTCTACTATGAATAAATATTAAGAATAACATAATACTACTGTATTACAAAAAATACTAATTAGAAAATGGATATAAGTAGTATGATTATTTAAAACTTATTGTTTTGTTTAAGCAAAGGATTTCTTTTTAATACATTTTATTATATATTAAAAAAAACAAACTTAAAAACAATGTTAACAGTGAAGTTTATGTTATAAGCAGTAATAATATTGACAAAATATGTATATTTCTCGTGACTTACGTAACAATACCGATACTCGATAGCATTTCTATTAAATTAAATGATCCACACTATCAGTCAGGTCAGCGTAGTTGTGTCAACTTGAATTGGGTGGTCTACAAATTCTGCCACTGTGTCAACAAAACTACCATTTAAAAACCATGTTGCGATTTTGTTATAATATTTTAAAGTTTATATCTTAAACTAGGGTCCCCTCCGACTACGTTCGGGTTGAACAATTAATTACATATACGTAATTATTCAAAATTTAATATTTCCTGCCATGATTGGACACGATTACGTTTACTGATATTTTATAGTATAGCCTATCATCTGTGCAATCAAGTGTTCCCACTTGATAGCAATTTTCATTAAGATCGGTCGAGCCGTTCTTGTATTGAACGGGACATACAGCTAGACGGACAAAAATTTTCAAAATCATCAAATTGATGTCAGCGAGTCATGAAACGAATATCTATCATGAAATTTGACAAAAAAAATGGAATATGTACATACAGACAGATAGACAGATATAGATGTGGAAGTATTAGGTTTTCGAATACCTTGCCAATTATAGACAGATATAGATAGTCAGTAGACTGACTACCACTCAAAATGTACTGTACTGTACGTCTACATTATTAATGTCCCTCGACAATCCTCGAGTTTTTAATAAATAACTAAAAATATATATAGCAGCTACACTGAGGAAAGATAACATAGCAATGTAAATAGAAACTTAAATAAAATACATTATATCCTTCCGTATTGACCACGGAACCAATGACACCAGTACGTATTAAATTATTTATTTTAGTATTAATTTATTTATTAAAGGAAGGAAACATTGAACCCGCTTATTACTCGCTCTGGGACACTGCAACCGACACATGTTAAACATTTCACAGCTGATTCTAGGAGAGTGGTAGCCGGGGAGGTTAACTACCCTACCACGACACACGAGTATTCTCGGGATTTGATTGGACGGCACAGAGCCCGGCGACCTCGAACAAGAAAGGCCGTTCGCCACAGCTTCATCCGTGGTTCACCGGGGTGCACCATGAACAGTGGTAGTTAGCTGCAACGCACTTATGAATGAAGACCCCCACATGGGTGTAATCCAGTTTCACAGGTCCAAGATGTAATTGGATCCGGTATTTTGGAACACTTGCGTTTAGATAGGTCCAACACGTAGTGGTCCTTTTAAGACACTTTAATGAATAGATGTGTTAAAGATGTTAAATACCATTCACGCTGCAGAATTCTAACACATACAAATGTGGTCTCTGCCGCGTGTTAAATAACTATTACAAAAATATTCACTGGTTAATGGTTTATTGTGGTGAAATAACGATGGACTGGCAAATGGGCTCTGGACTACTGTAGACACCTGCCGTTCAAATTTTGTAACAACCGAAAATGTGGCAGGTGGTGCCGCTCACTGAATGGGCCCCCTTTTAATGGCACAAGCTAGGGCCATCATGGGGGCAACATTATCATGATATCAGGACCGCATTTTGTGTTAGATATTAGTTTTTAGAACACTTTTCGTGACTCAATATAGCAGGTCGCTACAGCTGGACATCTTTAGTATCTAATCAAATAAATTTACAAACCTTAACTTCACAAACTTATTCTATAACTGAGAAAAGCTTAACAGACCATTATTAAAATAATTTTTCGACTTTTATTACCCCAGAATGTAAAGACGATAAGTTAGTCTATGGCTCATGGAATAATCGCTTTATTATCTACCGTGACGTGACGCATATGACATGTCTACCTACACGCAGCTTTACACAATTGCGTGTCACGTATTACAATATAAATCATGGCATGAATGATCCCACAGACGGCCCTTCGCTTCGTATGCAATGACACGCGCAGTAACTTGAATATAATTGTCCACCCACACTTTCTTAACGGGATCAGCCACGGCCCGCCTCCGTCATCGGTGTCATAAGGGTGGAAGTTCATAGAATTACCGAATTCGTTCCCAGCACTCGGCAAATTAAACGCTCGGGACCAAGTTCGTAATTCACCAACTCATCATTTACTATACTAGAATGAAAACAAAATCAAATTGAAGCGTACGACAAGAAAGGCGCGCATGTTACTGGATGATTAATAGCTATTCGCTTAAGTTTACAATAAATAATTGAGTTATAAAATAAACCTCAGAAATACTCACATTTCATGTTAAAACCAAACGTAATTAAGAAAATGTTTAGTAAATTGTAACTTAACGATAGTTTCGAATGACAAATGCCCCTTAATATTTTCTCTTATATATCCTTCATGTCCGGAAAGCGATCAGTTAGAATTTTATTATATGTATAGATTTAAATAATTTAGATTTAAATAAAAATTACATTTCACTGTGTATGCTTATTAAGGACAGACGCCTGTATCTCCGAAACTACCGAAATAAATAAAATAAGCTCCTTACTCAAGTTTATAGCACTACAAAAATCCTATCTCTATATTACTATAAGCAATAATAATAACTCCTACGTATTATATTGATAGTGCACAATTAAATCGCATGCAAGTCCGATTCGACTTAGCCTGTCTTTAATGTACTACTGGATCTTTTTAAAAGTTTCCAGTACATTACCCGGAATATATTTTTTATTTATTTTTCATACGTTTACACATCGTCTCAGAATGATAAAGCCATGCACATTCTGCTGTAATCAACCACGGTAACCAAATACGCCTTTACCCTTGAGAATATCCTGGCGAATATTAAGTTACCACAAAAGGGTTCATTGATTTCTTTAAAAAACATGCGTAACTATCAAAAAGTCCGCACCGTATCCGAAGTCGAGTCGGGCCGACGTGAAATGAAACAATATTTCCAACTACGAGTATGACTACAAGGCTGTTTAACGTCACTGACATACGATAGCCGGTAAGTAAATATTTGCATCCAGTGCCCCTGCACTGGCACGTGTCGATCGCTAAGCATGACCAGTTTTAATGCTATTCAAAAGGACGTCACGTGTTGCTGCGACCACTTGATACAACCTTTTGTATTAAACAGCATATGCGGGCGAATTAAGTTAATTACCGACAGTAAATAGCACAAATATATAATTTATGCCGACAACGAATATAACATGGTACGGTGATGGAATATACCGTGCAACCAGAGAGTTCTATAGTTTCCAAATTCAAAGGCAACTAATTTAATTATCAGAGGTAGGTTAAGATATCGTACCGTACATGAAACAGCTTCTCGAATTTGTGTACAAGTGCGGTGCAGATTTGCTTTTACATTATTATTTTGCTTTATTGTCTATGGTAAATAAATAAAACAACATTTTTCTTAAACCAAGAGGTTTAAGAAAAATGAGAAAAACCGTCTGTACTTGACATCCTTATAACAATGGAGTTCTTACTCCATTGTTATAAGGATGTCAAGTACAGACGGTTTTTCTCGTTTTTCGAAAGCACCGAGCGTATTTTATGTCAAACAGCTCGAGATTTTCTTTTACAAATATACAGGTCTTATATATGTATACATATGCACGATAATATCAATGTATTTAAGTTTATAAATAAAGTACCCTACTCTGACTATAGCCAGTCACGTTTCTTCGAAAATATACTAAGTTTATCCAATATTTCGTTCCGTATTTCAGATTAGATACCACAAATTCATGATAAGCTACAAATCAGGTTTGTATGCGAGGTTGCCTAATGCAAAAACTAGATTTTCAATTAAGATCAGTATCTAGTATTATACCTAAAAATTTTGTTGTGTCGGAATACACAGACCCTTCGAGAACCTCCTTAACAATATGTTCATTAACCGGCTCTATAATATCCATTATTTGTAATTGTTAGACGCAGGTAATTAACATTCTCAAAGGTATGTGAAGTATGTCACTGCTTATTGGCCCAGCGACTTAACCATTCTAATTGTAAGTTAAGACCCGCGCTGAACAGAGACAATTATAGACTATACTGATAAACCTTGAAAACGTCTGTCATTATCACCAACATCCTGTCCCGGATCAAATTTTCTGACCAGTTTCTAGATTTTCAAACAACTTTCTAAGCCGAAAAATTTCCAGTCATGAGGAATGTGATTATGATCGTATATCTACGACCATTATAGCTCACAGAATACTAATTACGACATGCAATTTTATTTACATACACC
>PDGT01000076.1:1603825-1640365 GCA_003671415.1 Megathymus violae
TATACTTTTAAATAATTTCTATACTCTACGGACAATAATGTTCCAACCAATATCAAAATCCAAAAAAAAAGCTTTCAGTCTACTTCCCTTTAGATTAGGTCAATACAAAGGGTCGAGCGTAAATTATCCGTAACAAGATCCGTTTCGAAATTCATTTTAATCATATAAATTTTCACATCGAATAAAATAAGTCCTTCTCCATATCTCGTCCGTACCATACCTGTAGGTAGTCCAATCCGCGCTAGAATTCAGTCGACACATCTGCGACATAGCAATTCCAGCTCAAAGGGAAAACATAATTAAGACCTAAAATGAATAATGATCGACTTCCACTGTCTAACGCATTTCCCGCTGCTGCTAAGTAAAGGCAGAAGTAATACGGATCGTTCGGCTCGGTTCACCAAGAGTGACTTTGCAATGGAGGATATTTTTAGCCACGCTAAATTTAGACACACCCACTTAAACGACGACACCAGAGTGTTCACCGGCTATTTACATATTGCCTTAAGTGGTTTGAACATAAATCTCTATCACTATTTCGCTAGTGGGCTTTTGTAACGCTGCAAATAACCGAATTAAACATTTACACCGACAGCGATGGCTCCTCGTGCAGTTTAATAGCGACGATTCGATCGTAGACCAAGCCTGATCCTTAGGGAAATAATGTGAAAATAATTATCTTTACAAAATTTTACACAATAATAACCAAGTGTGAGTAATCAGTAATATCTTTAAGTACATTAGGAACAACTTCGGAGTATAAAGGTTTCCTCATTATTTTCTATATACATAAGTAAAAAAATGTTTGCGTGCTGTCGACGTCGTTCAGCTCCAGTTGCTTACTGATTTTCTATTATCACTTCGTTCTTCATTTTATGAACCGGAAGGAAGGGAAAACGATCCTTTTTGTGATAAAACTCAAATATCCTTGTAACTTCCAAAAGGTAGTCAAAAATGTCCAAAAAATTTAATCCATTAGCTCATTCAAAACATATCAGCACCTGGTGGAAATTTAAGTACACACACAAATGTAAATCTATCAACATAATCCAGCCGAGTGAGATTGAATTATCCACCCCAATGACTGGACGGAAATTCGAAGGCACGTTCAATTTTTCAGTATTAGGAATTTAGCGCCTACTTTACCGATACAAGGAATATTGTTACGAAACTGGCACACTCGAGGACCACACACATGGCCAGCGGACCATAGGAATAATTGCTTTCTAACATCGGAGTAATCATCAACACAATGTCAATTCTGGAGGACAACTCTTTTTAAACGGTCTCCATGTGACATGGTTCCGAGAAGGAATCTTACTACGCAGTAACATTTTGTAGACCGAATTGTGATTTCAATAAATATTCATCTGTCTTCATTTCTAAAAGTAAGATGTAGTAAGTCACACGTGCCCTTAAGGATCCACGTTTAGCCGGTGTAATCCGGCTCACGGCCCCTCGCACCTTATCTTCTTCTCGAGAGCGACCCCAAGATCCCGAGGCTATAGGAAGCGCCCGAAGTCGTTATCCAATTTACCGGTATTATGATTTATTGGTGCACGCGCCTTTGACCTAGACCGCCTGCTGCCACCGTGGATTAATAAGTTTATCATAAATGAATAGTACATAGAATATTAAACTTATTTGTTAGAAGAGAGGAATTTTTATGATAATTTTATAGTAATATGTGTAGCTCATTTGTGAAGCATAAAACCCAATTAACAAAAATAAAACATTTGGGCCATAAATAGAATATGATGACATATGAAAAAATTGTGATATGTCTTTGTCATCTTCTCAAACTTTATATGAAAGAAATTGCCGTTTAGCGACCGCATAATGCGCATATACTATGTTATAAGGTGGTTACTTGTCCAGTAATTACAGTATACGATAGTATAATAAAATCAAATTATGTATTCATGGGCGAAACGACAACCAAGGTTTTCGTAATAGCCGACTTCGAAAGCATCTGAATGTTTGAGTACGCTTTAGCAACCGTCTATCCTATAATGAAGTCCGATAAATAGTATCGGAACCAGCATAATATGCCCAACGTACCGAATGTGTTGCGAAAGCAAAACCGTTTGTTACGTGGCTAGAAAACACCGGCTGAATATGTAATGTTCACGTAGTTTATTTTTAATGTACCTTTATCAATGACGTCAATAATAGAGATGGGTGTTTCAAAGAATTTAGATTTATTACAAGTTAAGATCTATACGCCGTACGAAATATCAAAATGGTACGGCTATTTTTGCATGTTCCAATAAGTTTATCTTGCATTATTCACTCGTGCCCGGTATCAATGCAGTGCATGCGTGTTTCGTAATAAGATATTATTAGGAGTACAGAGAAGTCCACGGTCATCAGATTTCAGTGACGGATATACACGAAAATGGAGTAAAATTAAGCCTACAGCGGCTTATTTCACAACAGTGAATAGTTTACATTCAATTTCAACAGTTTTGAAATTCTAATGGAGAAATTTAACTTCCACGGGAATGAAACGGGCTAAAAACGTTAGTGGAAACTTTGTAAGCGTTTAATAGATTTTCTTATTTATATACATCCATGAACGAACCATTTGGTATTTTGATAAGAATTTTCCTGAATAACGAACTGTGAGAGTTCTATGGAATGTTAAAATCTATCTGAAAGTCTTTGCTGTTGTCATCCAGTTATAGTACTGCTCTTCAAGATAATAAAATTTAACGTTTTTTAAAAAATCTATACCAATAGTTATTAAAATTTTGTTTCAAAGCACTAGTCGTGTGTTCTTTCAATGGCTTATGTGAATTGTACAGAGTTCGTTTCAAAAATTCAACTATTTAAACCTGTAAAATGAAGTGAAAACTTTCGTGTGCAAATTCGCAGTCCGCGCATGTGATAGCGTGATAATTGATGTACATACACATGAGTGTAGCAATTAGGTAGACGTTTAATATTTTTTCCAATAAAGTCACAATAATCGTTTTATGGTATGTTAAAGCTTCCGTGGCTAACCTAATTTGCTATAATTATCAAACTAAGGATTTTGGCATTTGTAAATAGGGCTACTCGTATTTAAGATTTTGCTTGAAATATTCCTTAACAGTCCGGGCAAGAATAATGAATTTTTAGAATTTTTGGGAAGTTGAGTTATATTTTTCTACCTAACGTGTGTTTCCAAAGTTTTCAATACAACATATTTACTAAATTAATAAATAAATCTATAAAAGTATCTACGCACTCGAAATTCCGGGTGCCTGCCAGTTGGACAATAAAATATGTATAGTGATAAAAACTGTTCATACTCTGCTTATGACACGAGAATGTATCCTAATTTTCAGTGCGGGTCGCACTTAACATTCGTTATTCGAGACTTAACTTAAAATCGAAAAGCTAACAAATTCATCAGTTTTATTAACTTGCACAATATTCTAACTATAGAAGGAACAAAAATTAAAAATCTTTGAGTCAGAACGTGGATAAGTCCCTCATTTTTGAGGCTACTGCAAGACACAATCGCCATTATTCCTTTCTAAACCTACTATACTCGTAGCTTTTTTTGGTTCACAAAGCATTTTGTAAGATTTCCATCTTCCTGTCATCATGTTTGTAAACTTAAACTTACATAATTATATAATTATAAGTAAAACTTCACTTGATCTGAGAACTTAGATTGAGGTGTGCACACATTAGTGTCAAAAATTCCCACTGTTTTCATGCGGAACTTGGTTTCTACCCGTTAGAGGCCCACAACTGCACGACAAGGAATCGTAATCGAGCGAGCTCATAGTCTACGATCCGTCACGATGCGCAAGTGCAGGTTGACAGTTAGATTCACAGGTTGGTGAACCGGTGTGTGAGAATTTTTCTTGCAACTTGGATGGCTTAATGTGATATGATAAACATAATGCCTCTTTAAAATTGGTAACTGAGATAATTTACCAATTAATAATTGTTCATGTTTCGGTGCACCAGTTACATCGAGCACAATTCGTTTTGTGTATTGCTGTATCAGAATAGCAATACTGCTCATTTGTGAATAAGTGTTGTAGCCGTATATCCGCTTGTAAATATTGAAATAATGGATTTATCAGGTTATCTGTATACAACTAATCTCATTGCCCGGCTTATTGTGTGCTTTCAACAAAGTTATCAAGGTCTGTGCATGTTTAGTTTGTTTGTACTGATTAATCAGAAACTACTTTAATCCGTGGACACATGTTGCAATATTAAACTTATATACCTACTTACGTATGCAAAATAAGGCTCAACAGGTATTGTGAGAAACAATTTCTTTTTGTATATGTATTGAAGCATTTACATTGATATACGGAATATTTATCCAGCAACCTATACAATCCTACAAAGTTAATCTCTATCTCGTTGTGTTTTTTCTGTCGGATCTTTCCGAGACCACCACATATAAAGTCTGATGCACACAACTTTATATCCACTGTTACGGGGCTACCCATTCAAGATGGCGAAGTTTCACAAACTAACACATATAGCAATTAAGATATCTTACAATCCACTTACAAACTATGTGTCAAAAGTAATACTTAATAAAAAATACGAAGCTTAAAATATTATAATAATAAAATCACTCACTACCTAGCATTGCGACAACAATTTAATACTCTATGCATTGACGTTCTAACAACTCTGCAAAAAATTGTGTTTGTCCTAACATTTATTTTCGGATTTTTGTATTCGCTATGATTTAAAATAAACGAAAAATACCCATATTCTTTAAAAAGTTTCTTTAGTGGTATTTATGATGATAAATCCTTTTCTTAAGTTATCATATTCAAAATAAAAGTAAAATTTAAAAGTTCTGTTTTTAAAAATACTGCGATAAATTACGGCGGTAACTGTCACATAGCGTCTATAAATGTCATTTAAGAGATAAACAACAATAAACTTTGTAGAAAACTCGGAGGTTAAAATATCATCTACAAAGTGTAAATATGATGCTGATGAATTTTGTTATATGTGTGGAACATTTGTGATGCTTATGAAGTTAATTTTTAACACCCTGTTCGGAATTTAGAGAAACCGTGCGCTCCACATGTTGCTTGCGGTAAATGCAAAAGAAGTTTTAGTAGGTAAACAAATTTTGGGTAAAAAAATATGTTTGTTATATATCAAGAAATGTATATAATGTTTATTTTTATTTAACTTAGGTTGTTATCGAGGTGAGAAATTAAATATTTTAAGAAATAACAATGTTAAAAAATTGCCTAGAGCTAGATGATAAAATGTTATAAGACTTATAAATTATGGGCAGCAGAATATCTCTAAAAGAACATATTATGCTGCAAGCTCATTGCAAGTATTATTTCGTAATTTTTTGTATTGTTTGTAATTTGATATTTTATTGGCGGATAGTTGAAAAGTGGATAAATTTTTTAAATATATTGGTTCAGATTTATTTATAGACAAAAATTTTAACTGGATTTTCTAAAATAGTGATGAACCAGTTTCGCGGATACAAAAGCAAATTTTTCAAACTATATATATATATATTTTTTTTTTTTTTGACTAACTTTATCAATAAGTTAATCTATCAAAACTTCATACTCTCTTATCATAGTCAAAATTCATGTTACCCTGTGTAATGTTTCCCACTGTATTATGACAGATGTATGGTCTTGAGTGGTAGAAAACAATTACATAATAATAACAAATGAAGCTCTCATATAACAATGTGCTGCAGAGATTGAAAAGTAATAAATTTAAAAAGTAATATACTTATAATAGATAAAATAAGAGACAATGAAAACATTTCCTATCATCATTTTTAACCATAAATGTCCCATAGCCAGATAAGGTTTCCTGTTTCACATTGTGAGGGGTATTACATGTATAAACATTGTGTTCTGTAGGTTGGTAATTATTAAAGTAGATATATATTTATATTTTATGATGTCTTGGAACCTACATGCCTGCCAAAGAAATGTAGACATACAGTAATAATAAATTATATCGTTTTGAATAATTTGTGTTATTCACTACCATCTACATATGTAATTCTCAACTCCTAGGCATAACCAAAGTTAAATAGCAATTTAGAACATTAATAAAAAAACTTCAATTAAATCCTACTAGCCCTGTCTTTATTACATTTATTGAGTTTCTCCAAGATTCAAAACAACAACAACAAACAAGATTCAAACACTTGTATGATAAATAATTTCCTTCCAAAAGGAAAAGCTCATTACATCCACTATTGGGTACCGACTTAAAACCTCTAGTTATGAGATAAGACCTGAGACCAACAGTGGGATGGTTATAATGACATCTTGAATTAAATTAATTGTAATAAAACTAATGTTTCTGTAATAGTTTGGGGGACAAAATTTGACATACCGAAAAGTATGGATTTTTGTAATGTTGTTGCAAGGTTCCAGATTTAATATCAAATATCAATATTAAAAGTTGATTATAATCTAAAGCTTGGATTTCTGTTACTGAACGACCACAACTGATTGGAGTTGCAGGGGTAGTCAATGACTATCACAGGAGAATGGAAATAGGGATTAAGGTACCAAATTAACAAGGTGTAAAATGTATTATATCAATATTTTAGCTGAATTAAATCATCATAACATTAATTAAAATTTATAAACATTGGAGACCCGGCCATGGACAGAAATTTTGGTTCTGGAACATTCCAGAATGAACCAGGGTTACGATTTTCGCCAAATTATTTCGCCTAGCGAAAGACAGAGAAGTATTCAGAGTTGACTACCAGTTACTGGTGATATATTTATGTTGTATGTCTACAATACAAATACCAAATATGGAAAATATATTAAAAAAAAAACTATTTGACCTGTTTATAGACACATTGGAGTTATTATAAAAATTTACTAATAAGAACTCACATGAAACCTGGTAGTCGATGGATGGTCTTTAAACCTCGAAGGTTTCTCCATGTCTCTGAAGCTGCTCTTTGTTAACGGCGACTTCGGCTGCAAGACGTTTCCATTCGTAACCACGTCCGTTAACAACTTATCCGTTTCCGAGCTCTCTTGCGTTCTAAACTGAAGTCCTGATTCTATATCTAAATCGATTTTAGGTATGTCCGTAGGGTACTGAATATTTCCATTGGTCGCCGCCATGGATTTAGCTGAACTTATTTTCCTAAATCTTCCGATTATCACGTCTTCTTCATCATTAACCGGCACCGCTTTGTTAGAGTTACCTTCGCCCTTTACTGGACTCATTTCTATGTCCTTCTGATTTGAAGCCATTTTCAGGGTAGTTTACTACTGATTATATGCATAAAAAACTAACATTTAATTTATAATATACATGGTGACGGTCCAAATACTGAAAGGTGTCTGGCAGTGTGGTGATGATAGAAAAAATAATGTCAGGTTTATTGTATATTATTGAAGATACACTTTTTTGTAAAAAGTAGATCGGAATTTATGAAAACGAATCCGATTCATATAAATACTATAATATGTTACGAATTTAAATAAGGCGGAAAACGTTAGGTTACAACAACAGACACTAACGTATAAACCGACTCCAAAGATTGAACTGATCACGAACTGACACCTGACACCAGTGCTGCCAATAAAAATTTCCAAATGCCCCGCTTCTTTTTATTCATTCCCCACAAATTCCCTAATAAGACATTTTTGGAATAAAAACACTGTTTTATACAAAATTAGTTTAAATTTAATTATTTGATAAAAAGTAACTGAAATAAAATTATTCTTTGTTGACCTATGTAAGAATTTACTTTAATTTTTTATGTCTTGTTTAACAACAGCTGCACTTTTTAACAACTTTTCAATATTCTTGAAAATTGCAACCATACGCACCAATTTAAAAAATCGACAAACAAAAAAATGAAATAATGACGGTGTAAAAAATACAAAAATTGTGTTCAAATGACAGTTGAGCAGGCATTTGAGTGGTGTTACCATCCAAAAGGATGCTAGTAGTGGCGAAATGTATTTGCCAAATCCTAACGTGATTATTAGTCTAGTATTAGTGATTATTATTATTCAGTCGTAAGTATTAACCTAACATGAAATAGATTTAACCTACCGAAAATAAATTGTCTGAATTCCCCAAATTCCCCAATTTATTCCCCGTGCTCTCAATTCCCCGCAAATCGAAAATTTTCCCGTAATTGCCAGCCTACCTGACACATCGCACCTTTAGAATGAAAGTGACTTAACTCAAAATTTCTGAAATTCCAGATTTTACTATAAATTTACTTAAAAAAGCCTACTCAAAAACCCCATGGTGAAAAAGAGCCCGAATTATGAATGAGAAAGGGAAAAAGGGAAAACCTCATACATCAGTCTCTTTAAATTTACTCAAGACATTACATTTTTGAAAACTTTCTTCGTCATTTCCCATAAATTGCAATTTTTGAGTTAAGTCCCGTTCATTCTAAAGGTGCGACATATACATAAATGTACACTATGAACTGGCATAAATGAACTATGTGCACAGTGCTATCAATCGCGGGGAAAATCCCCGATTTGCGGGAAATTGTGGGTTAGCGCGGGGAGAACTCGGGGAATGACAAAAATCGGGGAATCCAGACCAATTTTTCGTTGAACTATTTCATTTTGAGTAATACTTAAAACTAAAACATCACGTTCCGACTGGGCCGATACAGCTCGACACTATTAAAATAATTATGAATGGCAGTACCGCTCAAATGCCTGCTCAACTGCCATTTAAATACGATTTTGTATTTCTGAACGCATTATTTCTACATCATAATTAATTCATTGTTACGGTTGTCGATTTCTTAAATTGGCGCGTACTATGAAAATTTTCAATTAAATTATGGAATAGTTGTTACAAAGTGCAATTACTGTTAAAAAACAGGTGAGATGCATGTTAAGTATTAAAATATGAAAAGTAAACTTATTTTTAATCTAATTCAATATAAAAAATTTACCTACCTAACTTACATGTTATTAAAGAGACTCAATAGCTACTTCAGCCAAATTCGGTAAACAATTTTCAACAACAAACATATAATAAAGCAAATGTATCTAATCTCTTGATGTATGTGAGAAAAGTATATACTTAAAGCTATTGATTTTAATTTTGTACGATGTAGTAAATATGTATTAGTATTGTATATGTATTTCCTTAATAAATTGTCTTATAAAATAAAATGACCACGAAAATATGACAAAAATAATATACTATTCCAAATAAAATAAGGGCGACTAAAGATTTAAATAAAAACTTATATTTTTTGTACCTACGTGTGACTTACTTGTTTTGAAAAGTATAGCTCTAGTCTGTAGATGTGAGAGTTAATTTTTGTATAAGGTGTTGTATTTCATAAATTTTAGAAGTATATTCAACTAATTTTGTATAAAATAGTGTTTTTATTCCAAAAATATAATTTCGGGGAATTTGTGGGAAATTAATCAAAAAGAAGCGAGGAATTTCGGGGAATTCACTGACGTGACACAGGCAATCGAGAATTATTTATTGGCAGCACTTAATGTGCATGCCATATGATCGTCAAAGCTGATAACGTCAACGGAAACAAAAAAAATAACAAATAATGAACATCGACACAAAACCATTATAATTGTTTGTAGGTGTGTGTCCTATTCCATCCATTAGCAAATTGCTGTGATAAAAGTACCAATGTTAATTGTGATTTAAACTATTTATTGATTATTATTAAATTGTTTTGATATAATGTAAAGCTTATTTTTCAGAGGTATTGAAAGATGTTTAAAAAATTGGTGACACTGGCAGTGGTAATGAATGTTGTACTCGATCACTTCACATTGACATATAATCAGGAGAAATGAAGCTATGAATTTCATCGGCTACAAATAGTTTAAAAATGTATCCTTAGATATCCATGAATACAAACTTGTTACTTAGATGTTAGATCTAGCGATTTAAAAAAATACTGGCGACTTTTTGAATATTGAGAATTTTAAAATATTTTTGTACAAATTCAAATATACATGCAACAATATGAATTATAGAAATAAAAATTTCATCATAAATTTCATATGTATATATATATATATATATATATATATATATATATTAGAATGTATGTGGGCATGTATATGTATGTATGTTCAACTAAAACTCGATAAACGTTATCCCAATAGATATGATTTTTTTTATAGATGCATGATAAAAACACTAACACAACACAAGACATTGTTCCCGCCTTGGTAAACCGACAAGTTTGTTTTTGCTCAAGATGGCAAAACCAAAAATATTGTATGCTCAAGTGCTTTAGATTAACAAAATTCATAAACAATAAAAAAATTATTTTTATATACGTATCACAAAATGGTCGACTTTTTTAGATGAAGCAAATTGCACCGGGCACCAGCTATAGTAAAGTACCATATCAATATAAAGAAATACTTGATTATACAAATTTTGTTTTATTTGGACCATATTTTTTATAATACAATATTTCGACATATTTAGTGATCTGTAGGGAAATGAATAAGCATATTTTTTTTTTCAAAATTTACTATGCGTGTAATTGAGATCTGGGAACTTTAATTTTTCCTCGACGACAACACTGTGTTACTAACATATTTTCCGGTAGTATCGTAGAAGTTAGGAATTTAGCATTCTGTGACTGTGATATTAGTCTATGATTAGAGATCTGTGATACCATTAATCTTAAAGGTGGTTGGAAACTGTTAAGTCAAAATAGTATTAAATACAAACCCGTTAAATGGAACATCCGAATATGTATTACAATAATATTATTTTATTATCCTTTTTCGAATAACGAGTATACTGTATACCTAATTTGTGTGATATTGTTTATGCATAATATTTTCGAAGGGATAAGAATATAACGAAAATTTGTAATTAAGAATGGGTTTTGATAATGGAAGAATTGTTTTGAATAGTGACACCGGAATATATTATTCTGGCCAAACAATTTACGGCAAATTAATATTCGACCAAGAAAAGGAGAAAACATTTCGAGGTAAATTCATATAAAAAATACACACGGCTACAAAATCATCAAATTAACAAAACTTGACTCTTTCGGAAGAAGGGCGACTTCACTTGGTACCTAATGCAGAAGGCAGTAATCCATACTCCAAACATCTTGCTTGGCTCTGTTACTTCTGCCGATCGAAGTAAATACTTAATTTCAATTCAATTTTAAAAATGAATTTGCACATTTGAATACCATTCATGCTGTGTTTGGAGGGGTCAAAAATATAATATTTATTTAATCTGTGTGCCTATCAAATACGGCAACTACTTGTACCTAGTAATTTAACCAGAATATGACCTAGTTGATAGTATCAGGCGTTACTTTGCGGTTAACACCCATAGAGTCTACTCACCCTGATGATGCTCAGTTTCGGAGCGAAACATGTGTTGTGACAGTATGTGTGTTACTATATACTTTTATCATAATTGCATGTTTTCCTTCGTGGGAGGGAGGGAGGTTTCTTGCATGTATAGAAGTATATACCATCATACATTGTGCTTGCGGATTGTTGCAAAGTAAATTAATGCTAATTTAACCAGAATATGACCATCAATGTGATTAATATTGCATTATTATCATAGCTATAGTGGTTAAGCTCCCTGTATTTCAAGTATTTTACTGATAAGATGTTTTTGTTCTAATTCTACTTATTTTCTGATTTTGTTATTTTTTAATTCAATGAAATGCCGTTTCAGAGATGCAAAACATCTGGCACAATGCCTCACTTTTCTTAAATTGTAAGACTAGTAATAGAGACATATTCCAACCAAACCCATTCAGATCAATAAGTCATATCTCCTTTCTATTAAAAAACTATAAAAAATCTCATCAGAGAATCCTTTCTTAAGTTTACTATTTTACATCTAAAGTACTCCATGCATTCATGCGGACTTGCAAGTACTTGGGGGATATGGAAACACAAAGGTTTATATGAGAATGAAATAATTGATAATGTTAATCAGCAGTCAGTGGGGCTGAGGTGCCCACCAAGGCACTACAACCCATCATGATGTTGTAAAGAACTATCATTATAGTTAAATTTACTTTAAACATTATTTAAACCAATTATTGTAAATAAGTTAGCTGCAGTACTTAATCTCAGTATAGAATCAGCTGTCAATTAATTTTTTTTAATGACATATTTACCATGCAATTTTAATTCAAATAGATTTGTTTCCACCAGACGACTTTTGGTCACATTTGAAACCATCCATCTCTCAAATAATAATTACCTGACTTTCAAATGCAATCTATATCTATTTCATATAATCAGTTTAATCCTGATTGTTTTGCAATCTTATTTGTGTAATTGTACCTCAACATATTAAATGATCTATAAAGAATTGCAACTTTTACATAAGTAATAATCAGTGCTCACAAATAACAACACACAATCATCTAAACATTTTACTAGTGTTTGTATGGAAAATCATAATTCCTGAGTCTATTAAATCCAAACTGTACCCTAGCACTACTCTCATATTAGTTTAAAAACACAAGTGTATGATTTTAATATTTCAAAATTCTCCTATTTATTAGTTATAAACAATAGTAAATTTTGTAATGTCGCTGATCACTTATGATCCACATTAAATACTAGTGACCAGCCCTGGCTTCGCACGGGTGTACTTTTATTTTAAAACATTTTGAGATATATTTATAATTTTATCTTTATAAAAGACATGGGCAAGTATCTTTTTTCTTTGTAATATATACATATGATGTGAAAATAGTCAAAATATTCAATATTGCATATGTCCGCTGTGTAAGGAGCATAGATAGAAGTATACTAAATAGATGGCCATCTCAACTCCGTCTGATCGATAGTCCAGCCATCTAGTTAATTTCCGCATAACTAGTTGCGTATTCCATAGATACCTTTTTTTTTTTTTTGCGCCCAGACAATTGGAAAAGGGCTACCCTCCGGGAAGCGGGGGAGGGGGGTGGTGAATGCTCATAGCATACCAGCGCAGCCGGCTGCGCTGGTTATGTGGGACTCCCGAGAAACCTAGGGGCCTACCCACTAAACACCACCCGAGGCTGGCTTTGGCCTGGAGGCCTTGAAGCCGACATCTGATGCGACCCCCTTTAGGGAAAGAGGGTGCTTCCATAGATACCTAGCTATAGCTGTTAATTTATCCAATATATATTGTTAGCAGCAAAGTGACGTCACATCCGTTAAGAGGAGGGGATGGCGGAGAGTCACCGCCAAGCACATATATAAGACGATGAGCGCTCGTCTGGGGACACTTATATTTGTGGTGAACGTTTTAAGGGGAAACTCTGCCCGTTTGAATAGTCAATTCTGTTTCGTGTTATATTTGTTTAGAATTTATTTACAACAGTCTGCTTGATTTTCTATTTCGTGATTTATAAATTTCACAATTTAAAATACTCGTGATCTTAATTAATTTCTTATTTTTATTTATTTAGTCTCGTTTTTGCTAAGATCAGAACTGGGATAGTTCTCACGTCCCCTGACCCGTTCCAAAGCAGATTAGCCATTCAATTTTAAAAATCTTTTTTTTTTTTAATTTTTTTGAAAGTGTCCAAATGGTAATTTTATGTGGTAAGGTGATAAAATCTGGTGAGTACGTTCCAGTTTGATTACTGTAGGAGACGATAGCGTATTTTCAAATACATTGTTTGTGTAGCTTTGTCGTTACTCGATATTTTTGCCTACCCTCAAGTTAATTGGCAACTTTTGTCTTCAAACTTTTGTCGTGAAAACGAAATTAGTCATAATGGTGATGTAGTCGTGTGGATTTCTACATCTTTATTAAAATATTTTGGGTGTGCTCACAAACCTACTTTTAGAGTTTAGAAAGGCATTGGTGGTCGGGAAGTCGAATCCACTTTTTAATTGTGATGAGGTGAGCATTTGTCTTGGAGTGCATCGGACAGTAGTTATCTTAGGGGGGACTCTGGGTCGAGGACATCCAGTTGTCTTGGAGTGCATCGGACAGTGGATGTCCTGTAGAGAATTTTGGGCTTGGGTTAACCATGTCTCCGAGTGAATCGGACAGGTTTCCCCAGAGGGGATTCTAAGTCTGGGATAATTGTTTATCTTGGAGTGCATCAGATACGTTATCCTAGGTGGTCGAGTCCCTTGGTTTGAGACAGGGATTGACTTAGCTTAGAGAATGTCGGACACTTTATCCCAATGTGCTCGGAAACTTTACTTTGATGGTTAGTCGTCCTGAAGTGATCATCAATCCCGATCAATACAATTTTGTGGGTGCTCGAGTCTGGTGAAATTCTGGTGTATATCGACAATGTTCTAAATTTCCGTTTTTGTGCACGGAAATTGAGTATCTCTGTTGACGTATAAGTCAAGGTCAGGTTAGGCCGGGTCAAGATAAAATTAAAACACTAATTGAATCCGCTGCAGCCAAAAACGTGAAACAGGTCCAACAGTTCATGGTGCTCTGGAAGGTTAATGGACTCCAGAAGAATGCGCTGCTTTCTTCGATTGTGCAGACCAATCAAACGGTATGTCCATAACAGAAGTTGACGTTGAGAATGCACCGAATGTGCAGAGCCGCCAAAACTGTGGTGATAAGGGAGGATCATCTGCTCCTGACGGGGACGTCAGGGTGTCAGGAGAGGCCGTGTTAGCAGCAAAGTGACGTCACATCCGTTAAGAGGAGATGATGGCGGAGAGTCACCGCCAAGCACATATATAAGACGATGAGCGCTCGTCTGGGGACACTTATATTTGTGGTGAACGTTTTAAGGGGAAACTCTGCCCGTTTGAATAGTCAATTCTGTTTCGTCTTTATTTGTTTAGAATTTATTTACAACAGTCTGCTTGATTTTCTATTTCGTGATTTATAAATTTCACCATTTAAAATACTCGTGATCTTAATTAATTTCTTATTTTTATTTATTTAGTCTCGTTTTTGCTAAGAATATTGTATAGGTATAGAGATTAGGTTACAAATGTCAAAATGTTATTTGTATGATAAATAAATGGGACGATTTGTCAGTTTTCTCTACTAGGTATGCTCAGAAACTCGTTGATGAATTGATAAAACGTCATATTTATCCATCACCCAAGTAACATTTTGACGATTGCAACAATGGCGGGACCATATTTATATCAAGACAAACTCTGTATAACAATTAAAATAATATGCACCGTCCGGGTACCATCTTTCTTGTAATATTGCCATATTAAATTTCGAATTACCATAATTTATTGCGCAGTTTTTAATTTTAAATATTTATATACAAACATATATCCGTGAAACACTTTATTATATTATAAACAATAAAATAACATGAGATATATTACAAATTTGACTTGCCAAGATATAACTACTCATCTTTATTTGCATAAAACTTTAAGAACATTTTTTTCTCGAGAGGGAAATCTTCAAAAGGTTCCCGATGTCGTGGAACCGACCGCGCCACTACCTATTTCATAGATGTGTCCGCCGACCTACGCTACGGCTGCTTTGCGTGGGGCCACACTAGACATGGGCGTTATCAGCTATTTTTTGGCAACGGCTATCTAACCGATATTTGGTTTCAATACCGGTATTGGTAACCGTTGCTGCATATCGGTATCATAGCGGGTTTTCAATTAACTAATACGCGCATGGTTTTCGTTCGTAGTCGATAGACAAAACAAAAACCGTCAACGCCCTACACGATAACAGCGCGCGCAATTTTCACAAAAATCAATTCTGTGTGTCATGAATATCGCAAATTTCGTAAAGTAATCACAACCTTATGTCTATTGACGCAGAGTTTAACTAAATAGCTATGACAACGTTTCATAGGTCAAACTATGATTATTCCATTATACTTGGATCTGTCAAAGCTTACTACAGTTAAGCCTTAACGTAATAGAAATAAGGTTGTCTTTGGTTTATACTTTATATCAATATTCGTGAAATGTTACTGGTTCTGGTTATAAGCCGGCTAGCTACCGCTAATATTCGCTCCTTCTCTGTTTTGCACGTCAGGAATCACTTAGAAAGAGAGAGAAGGCATAATTATTTTGGTTATTATTATACGTTCGGTTACCTACTAGTAGCGAAACGAGAATCGCTGAATTGTGAATAGGTTATTCAATATTATGATATTGTCAAATAATAAATGTCAGTTGGCGGCGTCGCGTCATCGTTAGTTGTTTCTACCTAAGATATCTGATAGCCGTTGCTAGTTATATCAATACCGATACGGTACGTTAGACATGTCAACCGTTTTCAGTTACGTTTTGCTATAGCGGACACATGTATAGGCCACACTGGTCATTGCGCGGCGGCGGTGTTTATTTTCCTAAATTCGGTAAATCTGAACGGAATGTCCGATTTGAGTAATTCAAGAAGGTATCTATTGAAACAGTTTTGAATATGAAATGATTTATTTGGATATGGATTAATACAGTTATCATGGTCTGATTTTGGTCAGCGTTTAAAATGTATAAATGGTTATAGTGACATAATTACAATAGTTGGACATATATTATAGCAAAGTTATTTGTAGATATTGATATTTTCTCTAATATTGTAGGACATTTTTTTGTTCTACCATCAATAGTTACCGCAGCGTATGCGATGAAAGAAATTTTTAAGCGAATTTTTTTACACCTTGGTTCACGTTATTGAAGTTTTAACAAGGATCCCTTATTTTTTCTAGTAATAAATATAGCCTATGTTACTCAGGGATAATGTAGCATTCTAATGGCTTTCACCATTTTTAAAATCGATTTAGTAGTTTTTGATTTTATTCTTTAAAAACATACAAAAATACAAAGGTTTCCCCTTTATAATGTTAGTATAGATGTGTTTAGTACAAACTTCACACTTCACCTTGCAGTAGGATTCTGCTTCTAGGAACAAACGCAGTCAAAACTATAAACAGCCAAGAGAACAAACATTATTATGCAACATATTTTTTTTTATGTTAATAGCCAACAAACGAGCAGACGAGCCACCTAATGGTAAGTGGTCACCGTCGCCCATGGACATCAGCAAGACCAAAGGTATCACTGATGCGTTGTCGGCCAGGAAATTAGAAGATAGTTATAAACAAGGTACTGGCTCTGAGGCCCCCAGCCGGAACACCACGAATCGTTTGGCGGCTGACTCAAGCAGGAGGGTGGTAGCTAACCGGGCAGGTTTCACGAAAAGATAATAATACCAGTTATAATATTAATGACTTAATATTAATACTGATAATATAATCCATGCGCCATGTTCTACCATCAAGCAGGCTGGCTTCTGTCACCTCTTACGACACCATGTTCTGCCGGCTTGGAATTGGGGAGTATTCTGAGCCGCCCCAATACGGCTAGAAACAAATCACATAAACCTAAAACTTAATACACAAGCCTGTTACTAAATTTAAGAATGTTCTTGAAGTGCTCCTAGAACCATTTTATAATTCAGTTTCATTAACATTCCTTGATCTTATGATATATTTAAAAACATAATTATAATTGTACACATATTGAGGAGTTCATTTTTATTCATAACTTGTAAGGCTTATCTCCATTATAATAAATGCATAATTACTCGTGGCCGATCCACGAGAGAGGTAAAGGCGGTCGGTTTCTATTATTGGAGATCGCTAGATGGGTTTCGGTTGTAGTATTGGATATCTATTGATAACCCAGTCCTTCACCTCTTCCCTGGTCGGCAACGCATAAAGATAATGTACGATATGTCACACTTCAGCGTTGTACATGTAATATATATGCGACGTAAAAGGTTCACTCTGTTTGTGTTACGGGACACTCATGACATTGGTTATCAATATGTTACAATATCAATGAGCAGCGGTGACCATATACCAGATGGTCGGTCTGCTCGTTTGTCAGATAGTGACAGAAAATCATGGTTAACCAAACGTACATAATTTAGTTACACATATTTATTATATATTTATTACACAAATGATTTATTTACTATTGTAATGTTCGTCAAGCTCGTTACATGTTATGTGACATTTGTCTTTCTTATAAGAGTTCCATAGCTTTTAAGATGCCACGTGCTGTGAATTGAATGTAGTAGCTTTTGCAGTTATAATTTTTCTTTTTTGAATACATCCTAACATCCTCACAGTGCAATGCCTTGTGTAGCGGTTGTCATGGGCGCTCATGACACACTCGACAATAACACACAACACATGGAACAAACATTTAACACATAAACGTGTACCTCGGCCTTGAGTCGCTCCCGAGACCCGTTCGACGTGCAGGCCAACCAGCTGGGCTGCGTTTTAATAGATAAATGTTTTATTTTCAGGTATATACGTTAAGCTAAAGGGATTTTGTTATGTGCACTGGCGTACGAGCCACACTCGGACGGTGAATGGGAAGCAGGAAACGTACCACGTGGACCATACGTCCCGTGAGGAGTATGTCAATCAAAAAACTTACTTGATTGGATCAGAGACGGGTGAGATTTATATTTTGAATATATTATGGCATAAGTGGCCACTTTCGTTATAAAAAATATATATAGTGAAACTAGATTCTGTAATCACCATTATTAATTCGGATGCAGTCCTGATAAGTATGTATGTAGACGCGCTTTGGGATTATCGTTGCTAATGGCAACAAACACTGATAACCTGAGCTGCCGGCGCTAATTACCATCGTCCGGATCGTCCTTGAAAAGAAAATTACAATAAAAATGAAAAAATGTTTTTTTTTTTCGTTGGTTAACCATCTTCATACATATCCACGGAAACAGATGGTGACAGTCGTAAGTATATATATGCTTTTTTTATGTATTTAGTTGCGCAATAGTCCACTCGACTTAAGTGTTATAACTCACAAGGAATGTTTATTATGAGTCCTGTATTTACAGTTAATATTCACTAGTCCACTCACCATTCACTCATACTCCAAGTACGATTTGTTTATTTCAGGCGAATGCACAATCCCTCCAGGACACTATGAGTATCCGTTCCAGCTGGAGATACCGGTGCAATGTCCTTCATCATTCGAGGGCACACACGGTCATATTCGGTACGAAGTAAAGGCGGTGGTGGACAGAGCGTTCAAGTTCGACCAGGAGAAGAAGGCGGTCGTCCGGGTCATCGCGCCGCTCGATCTCAACTCGGAGCCCGATGTCAAGGTCCACTCTAAATCAAACATCGTTCCACTTCCCAACCCAGGTCTCCTGAAAAGCTATGGCTACTATCTCCCGCTTAATAATCATAGGTTGGCAGATTTCACATATTATAGATAATTTTTATGTTTGCTCAATACTTTCTACAACTACAGAATAAAAGGTGGCTATCGGTCTGGAAGCAGCACATAATATTCTCTTGATTTATTGTATTCCTTTCCTCTCACAATTTCTGAACACACGTATATTAATAATCTGTGGTGACGTTTATGGATTGACTAGTACATATTCAACCGCCAACTGGCAGTTTCATCCCACGATCGCTTTCGTGGACCACGAAAACCGAAAGAGCCAAGTCGTCGTGGTTGGCTATTGCGACACACCTGACGAAGACAGGTGCGTGAGTTCATATTCCTTCTTCAACCTTACCCAGCTGCAGGAGACCCTAAATTCCCCGGATCCTTCTCGTATCCCCCCAAACAGACCTAATGTTGTTATGTTTCGCTGACCTAAATAGCCTTCCCTCAGTCTGACCTTAAAATCCAAGCGGCCCTTTCATAATGCTTTGCTCTATGACCGGTTCCTATACTATCTAACCATTACTGGTGCATTTCAATAAATATATATAGAAACATACCTATGAATGTTACCTATTGCTCCTAGAATGGATTCGAGGGTCGTTTCCCGTAACTGAGTATGGATAAGGAAATTGTTTCACCACGATTGACCGTCGACCGACAACAACAGATAGACAGGTTGCAGGAACCGGCCGTTAACTTATATTAGCGTGTAAACGAGAGCGAATGTCATTGAATTTGTGTGTATTTATCATCGTTTAAATAAACTTTCCAGGACCCCATTCAGATGCAATTCGATGAGACGTACTATTGCTGCTGTTCGAGCTCGGGGTCGGTGACGGCCATAATAAAGCTGCCGTACGGCGGTTACATCCCCGGACAGACCATTCCCATCGAGGTGGCCTGCGACAACAGGAGTTCTGTCACCATCGATTCCATCACCATCACACTTACAAAGGTAGACCCGTTCCGGCATACCACATTTGTTCCCACTAGCGTTACATACATTTTTAACTTAACTCAGGAGCCGCTTCACACAGACCACCCACTCAGTACTTGTTCTCAGTGAGTTCAATATTACAAATCGTTGCAACATGCATCGCCAAAATGGCACGAATCATGTATCTATAAACTATATAAATGTAACATAGAGCCTTACAATGTATTTTATATATGTAAATCAGCTTGGAGGTTTCACCGGCCAGCGCTGGTACACGTTAATCATTACCATAAAAAGTAGAAGTAAAAGTAGAAGATTGGTGGGTTCGAAGTGGCTGATATTTCTACTCAGGTTTTAGCTACTTGTGACCGTTATCCGCCACCCAGGAATACAATACGGAACACAAGAAGAGTGAATAGATAACAGCTATTTATTAGTTACAATAATTGGCAGTGCATCAGATTCCATGCGCAAGACACGCGGTCGGAGAGCCAGGACGTGGCGCAGCTGCAGCTGGGCGCCGTGCTGGCCAACACCAACCGCAGTTTCACGACCGAGCTGCTGGTGCCGTACGTGGACACGCCCAACGTTCGCAATTGCCGCTATATCGATATCGAATACCGCCTAAAGGTTTACAAATAGAAACTTACTAATTACGAATAAAATTACGAATTATTAATTAGGTATAAAGATTAACTTATGAATTCTTGTTAAAATGAATATTCTATCTTATCTTATTCATTTTTATTTCATTGACAACATTGCATGAACTTATTTTTCCATCTCCAGTATGTATATCCAGAGACTTAAAATATCAGCGTCTATTACTGCAGGTGGTGTTGAGTCCAGACGGCTGTCACAGTGATAGTTCAGAATCGCGAGAAATAGTGATCGGAACGATCCCGATCGTAGGCTCCAACTACCCCTCGAGCGATCAGGACCAGGTGGACAATCAGAACGTACCTGTTGTCAACCAGCCTCTTGCCTCTCATTATCCTGGTGTCAAATCCCCATACCCCGGCGGTGCTACCCCTTATCCTGGTGCTAATTCTTATCCGAACAACACCCCTTATCCCGGTCCCACGATAACGCCATATCCGACTAACAATCCTCCGTACCCTAGCGGAAATGAACGCCCGCCATACCCACCGCCTTACACTGACATCCCGTCTGGGGGCACACCTAATCCTTCAAGCCCTATCCCATACCCTACCTCCAAAAATCCTTCCGAAAATACACCTTACCCTGGAGCTCCAACCGTGACCCCCTACCCTACCGCAAACTCACCTTACCTTCCAACATCGGCACCTTACCCCACCTCCCCTTCCCCCTTTCCTCCAGCATCATCTACTGCACCGCACTCTGACTCAAAAACCGCGCCCACCGGCTTGAAAACTGGGACTTTCGGCTTCGTCGTCCAGGCCGGTGACAACAAAGTCACCATGCCACAGTTACCTCGGAGTGCCGTGCCGTATCCGATCAGTGTAAGTACATATTTTTTGTATCCAAATCAATCATGGTACAGTACAAAATTGACGGCTATGGTGAATATCGAGTCGCATGCATATCGTGAGGTGCCCACCCCAATAGCTTGTGTCGATCGCAAGCGATCCAACGGGTTAAGTAACACGGTTCCTCGTTTTCAATGAGCTGAGGAATGATGATCACATTTGTATTGCAGCCGTCGCCCGACCCGTACGCCGCTGCCAGCGCCCCCGAGCCGGGCACGCCCGATGATGAAAAAAGTAAGATATATTTTCGTAGGCTAAACATATTTTTTTGTGTTAGTCTCAGTTATATTTTTCATTATTTGCAATCCTCTTCTCTCGGCGACACCGCCTCGTCACTGTCGCTTGTGTACGAGAGAGCAAATGCACAGCCGGCTGTGAAGGACTTGTTCAACACTAAAACAAATGACATGTCATCGCACAGGGGAATTACCTATGAAGTGTACATACTCGTTTTTCGTAGTCATGTCACGGTCAGGAAACTACTAAATCCCAATGAATGTTACCTACCTACCGTCACTTCTTACTATTCTATGAAGTTTATTTTCCTATCATAACAATTAAAATGTTATTATTCTTATTAGTTCTAACGTAAGAAAAGTAATGATATAGGCATACATATATATAAAAAGGCCAAGTGTGAGC
Organism: Megathymus violae; assembly: GCA_003671415.1. Classification (NCBI taxonomy): domain Eukaryota; kingdom Metazoa; phylum Arthropoda; class Insecta; order Lepidoptera; family Hesperiidae; genus Megathymus; species Megathymus violae. Next base: position 1,626,076 of record PDGT01000076.1, read on the forward strand.
CGGGTTCGTGAAATTAATAACCCCAAATATAAGCTTTAAGAATTTTTGAATTGTGACACTAGACGGCGCTGTCCATACTTTTGAATCACTTATTGAATACGCCGGTAGTTTAATGATTGCGAATGACGTGCCTACGTATCGACGGGAATTTTCACATCTTTTAGGTAGAGACAAAACCATCGCTATGCTCTATCGAGCCCAATTAATTCTGACGATACTTTCATGTGGTGGTCTACCACCGTTTCTCTAGTTTATGCCTGACTAGTTCTAGAATCGCGAATATTTTAAAGTCTCTCGTTGCCTTCTTGCCCATCAATGCGGTGTTAGACTTTGGTGTTAGAGATGAGTGTCAGTGATCATTTACCATCATAAGATATGTCTGTATGTAAAATGTGTACAGAAATATACTCTCGCACTACGATTCTAAGTATTGTGGATGGTGTGGAGACACAAATTAACCATTACTAACACCCATGACCGGAGAAAACATTTATCCGTCACATAAAGGTGTTCCCCGGCTGGGATCGATCCTGGAACTAGTCTTTCGGTAGACCAGGTCACAACTGAGCCACAAGGTCATCTATATAGATGTAATGTTTGTTAAGTTCGACGTTACCGCAGTGCGCAAGACCGTTTCGCATTCGATTCGAAGAGGTTTTTAAAATTAAGAAATAATAGTTATTTATGCAACTGTTGTATAGTAAGTGTATAAAACAGCCAGTCTTAGTAACCTAATATCATCCATTACTGAGTATATACAAATAAACTAAGTATTAACGAAAGAATTATTTATAGTAGTAGTAATTAACATTTTGTATAGTAATACATTTTTGTAACACTTTTGCTCATTTTTTTGTAAACAAAATAAAAATATCGAAGAAAAATGGCGGGGATTCGAATAACCTACTTTTTTATGGCGCACGGCGTTCTGGTAGTGAAACGCACGTGAATGACAATGTTCTTTTTATAAAATTCATACAGATGTTCTTTTTTTTTAATTCATAGAGATACCACACATCGAGCAGTAAGAATGTGGCTGTCTGTTGAGTAAACCCTTTGCACAGAAGGGATCGAAAAGAAACAAAGGATTGTTATAATGAAATTCAGTACAACATTATATCATCAGTTTGGATGATATTATAATGGTTATTATGTCATTTGGTGTTTTAATGTTAGCAGTAAACTAACTGTTTCAGAATCTTTTATAGAGGATTTAAAGCATGGGAGTAGATAGTCTTGTATGCAACTGTTGATAATTAGGTATTAAAACACTCATGTGATACTATTATCACACTCTGCTTCGCCTCGTGTGATAATCACACATTCGTGTTTTAATACCCTTTATTATACAACAGTTTCATAAAAAACTATAATTACATTGTTGTCGTTAACTTATTAAAAGTTTTATATACTCTTCCTTTCAGAGTAAAGTCGACCGCCACCCGCACAAACGGCTAACGAGGTACTTTCGAAACAAGGTTCTCTGCGTTTTGCAATTTTATCGACTTAGTAGATGATACATTTATTTGATAATGTTTTTGACTTCCTATATATTTTTTACTGTTCGTTTTGCATATTGATTGTATTTTTATATGTTTTATATAGTTTTAAGATTCTCCATAAACTTTATAAGGTTGAAGCGTTACTGTCTTAAAATTTAAATTTATATTAGACGAAGTAGGCAGCAAATAATTTAAAATTTTAAGCTTAAAATAAAACGGTCGTTTATTTCGAAGTTTTTTCTTACACTGGAACTTAGACCAGATATACATAGCTGTATATTTTTTACGCTTATTTGTAGCTTGCATGTCGATGTGCGGTTGAAAACCGATTCATAGCCCATTGTTCGTACAATACTGATAACCAATGACTGTAGTGTGCCATAGTGAGGTACGGGAACTAACTATTAAAGTGCCTATACGTTGAACTAGAAGAGAAGTTGTACTGAATGTCGTGCTCGAGGCTGGCATTATTTTTGACATTTTGTAATTTTAATATATATAAATGAAATCATACGTTTATTTACCGATAAATACCTCTCCAGTTATAGTCGAACTATATCTAGCTATAAGTACAGAGTTCGTAATTTACACATTAATAGTGCTTAATTAAATAAGTACCTAATATATAATAAGGTTTTTTACTAACCTAGAACAAGTAATCGTCCATCAATTTATTGGTGCTTCTTCGTTCGAGCCAAAACAAAGCCATTATTACCAAATTTGCAAGATAACGAATTTATTTCAATATTAAAATACTCTATAATAATAAATAACACTATAAGAGAGATCGAGTTCTATTGAATGCCTGTGATATACAAAACGGGTATTTTCGTTGCAATTTCATATAATCCTTCAGCCATTGCGAAAACTGTGTAATTTGGTTCTACGTCTAAAATTTGTAAGATTAAATGAATGTTACGTAATAGTATTGGTGTTATGTGATGATACTGTACGTGATGCGGCGCCTCGTTATTGATATTGTACGTATATTAACGAACTTTTAAAATATTTTATCCTTGTTAATCATTAAAATTTTTAATGTAACGATATCTTATGAGTAATTTGTAAGTTTATAAGCGCTGTGAATGAATAAACAGACGGCCGTGACTACCATGAATCGTTTCATTGAATGGACCCCCCACAGCCACTTCACGACATTCATTAGATAAGCTCACAATTCATTGGGCCTCCGAATGTTTTCGATACGCCGGCGCTTCTACTCTGTGCCGTCGTGAAATCGTTGCAAAATTTATTTCTTAGAAGGCTATCCACGAACATGTTCACTGGTGAATTCTGAAACGTCCCTTGGTGTCGATTGCGCACGGCGGTGATCAATTACCATCATGTGGCCACTCGCCGCCCGTGTGATCGTCGGCCGCTTCATGACGACGAGAGGGCATCACCTCAAATTTCATCATCATCAAACGGACGGATGGATCTATTTAATAAGACATTGGTTTTATTGTGCTGGTTGTTATTTATTTGATGAAATTATTTATTGAATATCATTATTCAAGACCCATCAATATTTCAGTCTTAAATAAAACACACATATAGTAAGTAACACGTATTATTATAAACATTTGAACATATGACATTATACAAAAATAGTTTTCCTTTAAACATGAATATATGTAAACTATGTGTAAACGAATAGCACCAAACAGTTTACAGCGAACAATCATGTTATTGTAACAAAGCTATAAAGTCAAACTCTTGCAGATCACATATAGGGTTGCAAACACTCATTAGACAGCATTAAAAGCAAGACTTGTATAAAGAGGAAAATTCAACTGGACGAACTATATTTATCGAGAAATAATCTAAACAAACCAGCTATTTGGTTTGCCCAAGTAGAAGCCCAATTTGATATCGGAAACATTGTTGGGGGTACTACCAAATACAATGATATTGTTGGTCAGTTAGATCATAGATTGGCCGGCGAAGTTGAGGATATAATAACTAACCCACCTAAAGAGAGAAAATATGAAATATTAAAACAACCCCTTATGCAACGCCTATCTATGTCTGAAGAGAAGAGGGTCTGGCAGCTTTTGAATGATGAAGAGCTTGGGTATAGAAAACTCTCACAATTTCTTCGTTATCTTAGATCGTTAGCCGGCACTGCTCTCTCTGATGATAGTATAATTCGTCAGCTGTGGCTTCGCCAATTACCTCAACAAGCTCAAGCAATACTTGCTGCTCAAGCTGATGTAAATTTAGATAAAATTGCTGAGTTGGTCGACTAAATTATAGAAGTGGCACCAGTCATCTGCTCAACAGTTGCACCATCAACTTTATCCCTAGTTTCCTTTGCCCAACAGCTGGAAGAGGTAAGTAATCAAGTAGCTGCACTTTCCAAACAACAACGTCGGCCCTCACGCGAACGATCTATATCTGCTGACAGATCTAAACTATGCTGGCACGATTGTAAACTGGGCGGTAGAGCTGGTAAATGTATAGCCCCTTGCAGCTGGAAGTCGGAAAACTCAAGAAACAATCAGTAGAGGCGGCAACTGTCTAAATATTGGATGCTGCCTTTTTGTCACAGACTTAATGACAAAGTGTCGATTTCTCATCGACACCGGATCAGATTTATGCTGTTTCGCACACAGCTGGCTACCGGCACGCAGGAAAGCCATTGATTACGAACTTAGCACGGCCAATGGTAGCTGTATACAAATTTTTGGTACAGTCAACTTTAAATTAAATCTTGGCCTCCGCCGCGATTTCCCATGGCAGTTTGTGATAGCAGTTAACACAGCCATTATTGGCTCAGATTTCCTGGCTTTCTATCGTCTCTTGCCAGATCGTCGCAATAATAAATTGTTTGATGGCATTATGAGACACGTCAGTTGCTCTCGCAGCTACCGTTGACCAACCCAGGGTTCGAGCACTCGTTTCCGATTAGCCAACGTATACAAATCTTCTTGCTGAATTTCTAGACATTACCCGACCCCCAGGTCTTCCTCGATCTATTAAATACAATACAGTGCATTTTATTAACACCACAGAAGGGCCGCCTGTCGCCTGCCGACCACGATGTTTGGCGCCCCATAAGCTGATAGCTGCCAAATAGAAATTCGAATCCTTGCACATGACCATCAAAAAAGACAAAACCTGGCGCCCTTGTGGTGATTTCCGAGCCGTGAATGCAAGGACAGTTCAGATAGATACCTCGTACGCCACATAAATGATCTGTCTCATAACCTCGCAGCCGCTAAGGTGTTCAGCACGATGGTCAAAGCTTACCAACGAATTCCCGTGCCCCAAGAGGATATTGCTAAAACGGCCATCATGACCTCTTTTGACCTCTTCGAGTTCCCATATATGACCTTTGGATTACGAAACACTGGACAAATCTTACAACGGTTCATTGTCATCAGGTCACTAGGGGTTTCCAATTCTGTTTTCCATACGTTGATGATATCCTCGTATTTTCAAAGGACGAGGTTAGCCATCAGCAGCACTTGCGAACCCTCTTCAAACGAATGCAAGATTATGGGGTCGTAATAAACCCTTCTAAATGCGTGCTAGGGGTCAACGACACTGTTTTTTTTGGGATACCACATCACCTGCAACGGAATTCGCCCACCACAGGAACTTATACAAGCTTGATTTCCCACCACCTAAAACTGTTCAAGGCATGTGTCGATTCCTCGGCATACTCAACTATTATCGACGATTTCTTCCTCGTGCGGCCCAGTATCAAGCACGGTTGATTGAAGCAATAGTTTCAACCAACAGTAAGGGAGTCAAGCCATTTCCATGGTCACTCGAACTGCTCCAATAATTTGAAGAATGTAAAAAGAGCTTATTTAATGCGACACTGTTACAGCATCCAATCAACAACGCCAACCTCGGCCTTTTTACGGATGCGTCTAGTGTTCATATTGGATCTTGTTTGCAGGAAAATATTAAGGGGAAATAGTCTCCTCTTCCCTTTTTTAGCAAGAAATTGACTCCACAGAAGAGACAATGGCCAGCGTATTATAGAGAACTGTTAGCGATGTACGAAAGTGGCCAACATTTTCGATATATCTTGGAAGTCCAACACTCCATAATTATACAGATCATAAACCTCTTTTGTATACTTTTACGCAGCGACGTGGAAAACTTTCAGCTCTGCAACGTAAATTATAATTCATCAGCCAATTCACAACGGATATCAAATACGTGAAAGGCGAATAAGAATATTGTAGCCGACGCAATGTCGCGTATCGACATTGATGCAATCTCTTCGGACAATGACTTGGATTTGTTGGCTAAATCTCAAGAACCCTCCCTTTCGCCGAGCAGCCTTCAACAAGTTACACAACTTGAACCCGGATGGTTCAAGGCAAGATGGGCAAGAGCGACTACGCGTTTGGTTGTGCAACGTTTTGTTTGGCCTTCAGTAAATAAGGATTGTCACGTCTGGTCTAGAAGTTGTGAACCTTGCCAACGTAATAAAATTACAAGACAACCATTCTCCGACTGGGGAATTAGCTCTGCCTTCTGGTCGTTTCACGCACGTGCATATTGATATAATTGGACCTTTGCCGATGTTTAATGAATACCGCTACCGTCTCACGGCCATAGATCGAGTGGCCAGGTGGCCGGAAGTATGACCCATGTGTTCTATGACAGCAAAAGAGGTAGCTAAGACATTTACCAAAGAATGGATACCTCGTTTCGGGGTACCATCCATAATCACCACAGATTAGGGATCTCAGTTCGAATCTGACTTATTTCAAACATAAAAGTGATTATTGTATATATGTAAAACGTGTAATTCTTGACACCGGAGGTTATTTTTCTCTGTAGGGGGTGTGGCGACACGATAGCCCACTAAAAGCTAGTCCCATCACTAGGTCATATTTTGACACCCATATTTTTGCCGTCGAGTTTTGAGCTGTCAACTCTCAAGAGAGATAAGGTAATTGATTAAGATTAAGTTGTATACCATAGTGTCCTGTTGTTGTATTCGATTAATTATACATATATTTGAACGTCGGTTGTTTCATTCAACTATTTGGTGCAGAAAGTGGTACTCCCACATTAACACATTCTCTATTATGCCGACATTCGCCTTATTTATTCATGTACTTGAACTAGTCTAATGAGTGATAGAGACACGACAAAGATTTTAAACCAAAATAGCAAGATTGAATATAAACACAATATATGTATATATTTACAACCCTACTCTTGTTACAATAACATTATAAACAAAACATTTAACAAGCAGGTACATGTGTTAGCCACCAATATCTATAAATAAACTTACTTATTCACTGTGATTGGATTAAGTTAAGAAAAATATGGCACCAGGTACACGCGAGCTAGGTACTGACCTTCACCTACCGCCCTACAACGTACAAATTAGATTCCACCAGCACTTGTTGCGATCTACGTCGGACTTTCATGAAGAGCCTTATATAAATGCTAATAAGACAGTCTTAAAATCCTTTGTCCCTCTTATTATATCGTATGCCATTGTTGGTGATTTGTATTGTTGCAACAGGATTAGCAACAGGTTGCAATTGGGACATATAATTCAAACGATTTAACGATAAAGACTGTCTGTATAGTATAAATTAAGTGTACAACAGTACATAAACAATAAGTGTAAATATAAACCAAAGTAACAAACAAACTAAATTTAATTATACTTATACATACCTACATTTTAATAAATTTCAAAAACCCGAAGTAAGTTGTATTTTATACAACTTTGAAACCCGTTTGAACTACACTTCGGCGTCGAACGTGACATGTAGTCATCACGAACGCCTCGAGCCGTGAGTAATTGGTCTGAGATTTTCCACAAAACAATGGTTTAATAAAATATTAACCACAGCTATGGAGTAGAATCGACGCCGCAAGCAGGTCGTCGCAGCGCACCCCGCTTCACCCGCAGCATCTGGTTCACGTCATGAGCATGAACTGAAAGTATTGCGGGAAATCACAGTATATATGAGATTCGGTTTTCGTATTGTCATACACATTTAGTGAACTTTACTTACCGAAAGCACGAGATGTTCATTCAGTCGGAACTAAGTAGAATAAAATTTAAAAATAATTCTCAAATTTCATCCAGTGAGGGAGCAGAGGGAGCCACAGCGACGTTCGGTTGTGTCGAGTTAAGGCCTGAAGGTGGATCGTTTGGATCAGGAGTGTTTCTCGCAGGCGTCAGAGGCACACCAGGGTGAGGATTGCTGCTGTTAATGTGACCTGCAGAATCAGTTGGGACATCTGGGATTATAAAACCAATTTTGTATGGAGATTTCTGGGCGCTCTCTGATTGAGTCGGTACAATTTGTGGACCATATTGCTGGTGTAATTAATCCTATAGGCTGGTTGTTCGAGTCGGGGATTGGTGCCTTTGGTAATTGTGCCGCTAAATCAGGTGTCGTCACTACAGGTGTATCAGACCGAGGTAGAACGCCGATGAAGATTTCCGATTCATCTTCCACGGTCTCATTGCAGCCGGACATTTTTAGTTGCACCTGCACAAAGCGTTAAAGCACCTATCAATATAATATATAAACGCGTATATACATTTATGTTGTCCATAGGATGACATTTATGTTGGTAAAATATTTTCAGTGTTGTTATGCATGGAACCATCATTATACCTATTGTAGCTGTCTTGAAGCAACATGCCCTAAGACCTCATGTTTCGGTGATAAGTATGGAGCTAGCAACGCTTACAAATAAGGCGTGTCATCGCAGCCTTGGGCAGTAGCGACACATCTATGAAAAACCTGAGAACTCGCACTGTAAAGACGACTGCACACAACTACAGGGATGAATTGATACCTCCATTTGCTAAACTTCTATTCGAGGTTAGTTACATGTTCACGATTCGAGACGTATAAAGTCTATGAAACCCGCTTTTTAACGGGCTGAAAAACATTTCATGGTTAACTCAAATATGGCGAGTGGTGAGAAGGTTGTCAGAAAAACGCTTATGAAATGCCCAGTGGTAAGTAGCAAGACAAATGATTGATAAAAGACACAAAAACTTGGTGATATTCGTTAGAGTTAACCCGAAACCATCGCCTAGTTTGTTGACCAGCGGGATGCATCACAGAAGAGGTTGATGGGTCCACAAGAGCTGTCAAAGCTCACCTCACCAAGTCAATCACAGCACTTGTCATACCTGGAGGCTAATTTATTGAGCATGCCCGAACGTATCACTACTAAACTTGAAGTAAGCCTGCATCTGATTTACGGCGGGACTGCAGCTGAATCAGGGCGTAATTTACACAACATATATGGGGATTTACAGCAGAAATTACAGAAGTAGACTCTATGCAAAATACTGCAGAACTTCATGTGACGTCGATGTTAATTCACCATAACACATATACATAGGATTAACGACTAACCTTGAAGTAGTAGGCTACATCCATGATGCTGCAGGACTCCAGGTTGGGCAGCACGGTGGACGGCAGCTGCATGTGCCAAGTGTAGTCTTTGCGAGTGTTGCTCAGGACAGGGCCCTTCTTAAACTCCACCAGAGTCTCCTCCGGCGTCGAGTACTCGGAGCGGGGCCGTTGTGTGCGGTACGTATATCTCTACAACAAAAAACTGCGAGTTGATGTCAGTATGTAATGTATGTAGGTTGAATATACATAACAACAAATATTATGGAATCTTTATATTAATTCCATCCTCCCTCCAGACTTCAATATCTCGATTTAGCGTGATTTTAATTATAATTATTCAATTCAAATGTTATTGCAGATTCACATGGTATCAATTGCCCGCTATTTTCTGTCTCCGGCCACTCGTCTAGTGGATAGCCATCTAATAGATAACATTTGTTGTGGATGTATTATCATTCATTAACATGCAATGTTTGCACATGGTCGACCCCCAGCATCGTCTTTATTATGAGATATGAAAGAAACCTAAATACATTAGCATTAGCATAATGTTAGCTCACGTTTGCCTAAAATCTCACCTCTGTTATCTTAAAATATATTTCATATATCTCTATACTAGAATCATTCTGCACTTTCACAGTAATGGGAATGACGCTGCCAATGTGCAGCGCCCTCGACGGCAGGACGATCTTCAGGTTTATTGGTGTGCTCGCACACAAACAATTGCATGTCTCAATTTCTTCAAAATCTAGCTCCATCGGTTGCTATAACAAAAATTTTGTCCATTTAAAACTACATTGTAGTGCATGCATGCTATTATTAAACCATGCAAATCTTTGCTCCAAGTCAGAAGACCATGAATAACAATAACCTCGAGCGTATAGTGAATACTACGTTATTTTAATGTTATGGAAATACATTTTTATCTTATGAAAAAGAAAATTTACAATTCTAGCTCGATATACATACAATACACATGGATTCGAATACTTTCTCTTTCGCACACCGCCTATTTGTCTCACTTGATGCGGTCCCTCCATCGAGTACAAGCACTCAACGCGAGAAGAGTATATAAGCTCTGGAGGGTAGCCCTTTCCCATTGACTGGGCGCAACAAAAAAAAACAACGTTTTTATTCAGCAGTAGCTAGGCAGCGAGCCTGAGCGATAGACAAAGTTAGTTCTCAGGTATCGTAGGCAAAGGAGTGCGAATGCCCCCAGCAGTCCTGTCTGAAGCCTAGTAGGAAGCTTTTGAGTGCGATAGACAATGTCAGTCCACTCAGAGACTAATCTTCTCATAATAGTAAGCTAGGTGCTTTATGTATATGTGCTGTTGTAATTGTTGTTGTTTGAATCTTGAATAAAGTTTGGAAGCTCATTTCTTTTATTCTGCCGCCCTTCATAATATAAAAAAAATACTTGAGATATCGAATTTTTCATAGAATAACTCTTTAAACAGTTTATGGTTAAATTAATAACAGTTGAAGATTACCATCGTATTAGCCAATGTATTAGGATTGATTGGTGCTACCACTTGGAAATCTTTCACCAGCTCTTCCCTCCGGCCCATCTCGGAATGTTCCAGGATAGCAGTGATATGGTAACCAATGTTTCCATACTCCCCCTTGAATGAGGATGGTGCATGGAATGGCACTTGAAATTGAAATGGAATGGAGTGTACTCCAGGTGACAAAGATGATAAACCTGGATAAAAATTTGATTAAATTTTTACTCATATATTGTTACTCGTTAAACATCATTTACACAAGCTGTGATGAAATTCAAAAATGTGTCTTTGTATATGAATATTAAATCATTTAAGATTAGTATTATTATCATTTGTTAGATGAGTAAGTGTGTCCAAAGACCAATTTGACTTATATTATCCATTGATGAAATACCAATTTTCTTTAAAATTGGTCCTCAAGATCTATTAAGATAAATTTTACTATATTTTTTGGTTTCAGATTCTTAACTCTACAAGGCAAGACTTCAGTGACTCATTGAAATGCAAGAGCTTATATAAAATAAATCAATGCTTGACACCTGGTAAGTAGTGATTATAACAAAAGTGCAATGACTATAGATGAAAATTATATTATAACAATGATTAAAATAGTACTCCAAGCTAAACCCAGAATATATTAAATGTAGATAACAGAAATGTACAATAATATGATTGTATACAAATTGATCTTCCTTACCTACACCACCACTAATACATTGCACAAAGTTGAAATACTGCTCACGGCCTTCATAATTGACATCTCTGTACCTGTTGTGACCTCCAGACATTTCATATTGTTTTTCTGTCCTCTGCACCACTGCCTCCCCCAAATATATCATGTTTATCACTGAAATATAAGTATTTAACACATAATAGCATATAAAAATAAATTAAAATAGCAGCAATAAATTTTGGAGTATAATGAACTTGTACATCCTTGAGTCCACACCAAATTCCCCTGGTCTTGGTTGACCCTGCTGAACAACGGACCGGGCTATGGTGCTAAACAATTTTTGTTGGAGGTTACTGAGTACCTGTATAGAGTCTGTACCTGTATAGTTTTTACTTGGCATCTATAACGAGAAGATTAAACTTAGTTTGCCATGAAACAGGGAGTCCACATGTGAGAGCTAGTAACTTAAAATGTATATACTTAATAAATTATTTTTTCAATGGTACTTGTGCATGTTAGAAGAGTTTTATAGCTATATAGTTAACTGACATCCTCCTGAATATAATCATGAAATGTTTTTAACAAGTTTCTGTTGCAGAGGCAGATAGCCAGTCAATAAAAAAAATTCCCTTCCAAGCAACTTTTGTATTGGGGACTATTCAAAAAACGATATAAAAGTAGGTAGGTATACACAGGGTACATATTAAAAAGTTAACAATACATTTAGGTTTTAACAGTGATTATAAAATAATTACCAGTATACGCTGTAGTCTCGGTTAATTCAAAATGCACATTACCAGATAATAACTGGCCAGAATAATACACGGCCTCTGGCTCCTTTAAAATGATTGTGCCATTCTTAAAACCTGGTCCATTTACAACCATTGTAGTGTTGTACAATACATGCGTCTGGAGGATTTATTTTAAATTGTTTCTATCCTGCCAACGTTCATCCGCGGCTTCACGTAGTATTATTAATTTTATTTATACCGACCACCGTTGATAATACACTATAAGCGACCACCATGGGACTATTTTAATAATAATAGTTTTATATCAATTAAGGTAAGTGTTTACAAAATGACCATTTGACATTTGACATGTTGATTTATAATTGCAGACACAAACATCTTCAGAAAGAGTCGCTTCGATCCGTTGGCGAGAAAAAAAACAATTTTTTTACAAAATGGCTTGACTGTAATGTGTCATGTATGTCAATGTAATGTGTTAGTATACTGTCATCTATGTTTGACGCGTACCTATTATCAATATTGACAAATATTTTTACTTATAGATAATACTTATAATAATTAAATAAAAAACCCTATTTACGTAAAGCAAGAATCAATTCAACCGGCCATATTGTGCCTTATGGATGGAGTAAAGTATGCTGAGTAGAAGTAATTAATATTTTTAGTGACTACAATAATCAATGAAACATCTGGTTTTGTATGAAAAACATATGTATGTGAAAAATTATATCGAAAAACTACTGTGTAAAAGGTGGAGTGATTTAATTTCTGTGAAATTTTTATTGGTTTCTATATTGTAACACGGGCCTATTGTTTAGCGAAATTTAAAAATAGGCACTAAGCCATAGCCAAAACTTAAACGAAAACGAATAGAAAAATGCCAATTTATTATTAATGTTGAAAACACTTTTATATTTTATTTTATGTTTACATACATTTATAAATATTTATTTTCATTTTTATATTTTAAAGTGAATACCTGGCGCCTTAGCCTAGTCCTTTGTTCAAAAGGGTTTACCACCAGTAAGTCACGGTTGGTATGGAGTCTAGGAAAAATGGATCCCTTTAAACTTAGATTTACCCAAGGCCATTTTTTTCCCTGGTCAGCAAAATTTCAAATTTGTAGGCCAAGCCTAAGATCCTAAACAATTCTTTGCACTTTACGTATCAGTTCCTGAACATATTGGTTCCATGATCTGTCCATAATAACAGGATTTACGTAGTATCTCTAATTAGGCTGTGCACAATTCCTCAACTGCGGACTTAATTTGTGGTTAGGTTCCACATTACCACCGATGCCAATTTGTGGGGATTGCGAGAAATTCCAAGTCGATTGGGGATTGGTGCTATACGGGGAAAACGAGGCGAATATTACACTTACACTATAACAATCGATAAATGACTCTTCGGACGTTCTCTTATTAGTGTGAAACTATTATATCGAATATTACACATGTTACCGATTACATTTTTACAGAATATCACCAGTTTGTGTATTGTAAGTAGGTATATCATTACGTGGGAGAGTCCCTGTCTAGAAACGAATACAACGACCAATTTGTTTCTATTCTGTGTAGTTTAATTAGAAACATACTTATGTTGTGTTCGATCCCATGTTTTGTTTTTACGGCGAGTTCTTACTATGCTGCATTTCACTCAGCATGAGCTTGATATAATCGATGACGCCGTAAGCTTCTGGGGAAAAATACTCAGCTTTAAAAACACCGCAGGACAAAATTTGTTTCCAAAATTAAAAATAGTAATGCAGTTTTTACTCGTGCTTCCATTCATTAACGTATCCGTAGAGAGGAAGTTCAGTGACTTAAAAAATATTAAGACAGTGAACAGAAACATACTACGCACATGATATACACGGTAGTTTCTTTCATCCATCCATCCATCCATCAGCCTTTGGAGGTCCACTGCTGGACATAGGCCTCCCCTAACTTGCTCCACTCTGACCGGTCCTGAGCCCTCTGAATCCAGCGGATGCCCGCTGTCTTTTTTAGGTCGTCAGTCCACCTGGTGTGGGGGCGTCCTATGCTCCTTTTTCCGTTGATTCTTTATTGGCTACTAAAAAAAAATAAAAAACAGTGTGGTATTTTCAAATGTATAACTTCCAAAAAAATGTTAAAAGTCCTAATAAAAATGTATAAATTCAAATTTTTCCTTTATTTCTACGTATGGGTAATTTGTGAAAATTGGAATATTTTCTCCCCGAATTTGAGGAAATTCGCTTTGATTTTTTGGGAATTAGTAAAATGGGTATTGACAACCCTGCTAATGACACAATTTATCAGATTTTCTCTGTCGGTACAGAATCACATGTGGAAATTAAAGTAGTTGATTGTATTCATATATTTTTTTAATACATTGAACTAAGTATTTTGTGACTTTACTTCAGTACACCAAAGCAAGTCGTTAATTTTATGAAATAGTGGACTGTCTGTTTGTACACAATGGGAAAATTGGACGTAGCAAT
>PDGT01000076.1:1643331-1654666 GCA_003671415.1 Megathymus violae
GACGACGCGCTGGACGCCGAGGTGGCCTGCTCCGGCTACAGGCGGACGAGGAACGACGATGACGCCCTGTTGCAGGTCACTACCCCCTCACCCCACCCCCTGACACACATGTGTTTTCATAACTTTTGGTGATTTCGACACTGCTGTCCACCATTCCGACTGAAAATTCGGACCATTCCGAATCAAATTTAAAATTCCACAACAAACGCCAGATATTTGAATTCAAAGTTGCCTGTATTTTTATATGGGGATTTTATGGGATGGGATGTGCCTAGTAATGTTGTTTTTATACGAACCAACATTAGTTTGTGTGAAATGAATTTTGCACCGACCCCGTTGTGGTACATACATTACTATGATACAGGTGGCACAATGATTAACGTTTCTTTTTCCATTTATACTAACAAAAACGGAAAGATCAAGTGCCATGTTGGCAGCAGACACATGTAGTCGAGTCAGGATAAATATTGAAAGATTTTATAAGAGACTCGACGCATCCATTTAGTTCATGGACCACCCTGAACACCAGGAGGTGTTGACGATTATTCTGTCGTTTATTTATTTATCTATGTAATTGTATCGTACTGCATGTCTTAACGATCTGTATACCAGGAGATGGGTATCGGACTGCAAGTCAGTGACGACGAAGATGCTTCAGCTGAAGACAGCAATAGGAAAGAAGTAGGAGAGGACAACAGCGCCAATTATACAGAGAATGAGTTGTCCACGCTCAGACAACAGGTATAAACGATTAATTAATAGCATTATTTGAGTTTCCACACACACGCGCGTGCGCACATACACCCGCACGCACGCACGCACACATACACACACACACGCGCGCGCGCGCTATTACACACACACACACACATTTACCCTGACTGGCCGGCTGACATACACACATGAAAAAAAGTTTGCGATCACTAGGAAAAACAGATATATTTTTTATAATTGTAACTTTATCGAGAAAAAGTGTTTATAGAATATGTTTTTAACTAAAAATACAGTTTATGAAATTAGAAAAAAACCCTTTAATAATTTTTTGGTAATAAAAATTAGCTTACTCAAATCTAATGTGAATGTGAAGAAAATTTGATTGAAAGAAAAAGAGGACTATGCAAAAAATATACTATATTAATTGAAATGGTTTTTATTTAGTATAATATCACTTCTCCTCTGGCTCGAAGACATGCGGAAATTCTTCTGGGCATGCTGAGGATCAAGTTGTCCAGCATTTCTTGCGGCAACCTGTCCCATTCTTGAACAACGGCTTCCCTGATCTCTAACACGGTCTGAGGAAGTAGCTGACGGTTCCAAACAGCTCGCTTAACAGCGTCCCATGCATGCTCCATTGGATTTAAGTCTGGCGAGCCGGCAGGCCAGTCTAATCTTGTGATGTTGTATTCACGGAGAGCAGCATTAACTCGTTGAGCTCAGTGTGCGGGGGCTTTATCATCGACCAATACAAATTGGTGTCCATGGTTTATTCTAAATGGTCTAATAATTCCATCAATAGAGACTGTTTTGTACATTACTGTAGTCATGTTGCCTTGATACGGGATCAAAGGTGTTCTAGCTCCAATCATTATTCCGGCCCAAAAGGACACCGATTTTCCACCTTGCTGAACAGTTCCAGTGGCAGTTCTTTGCCTCTCCGAGTCTCCATGTCTTCTCCAGACGCGAACACGTCGGTTATCCGGATGAGTACTGATTCGTGATTCGTCAACAAAGAGGCAATTATGCCAAATGTTTTCATTTTCATCTTCTTCAATTTGGCGGAGTCTAGCCCATTGCAATCTGTGTCGCTGTCGTTGCCGTGAGTTCAGAGGTGCTCGCCAGGACCTCTTCGCTGGTAAACCAACCTGGTGTAAGCAATTCCGAATCGTCTGAGTGCTAACTTCACGTCCAGTTGCAGCCCGCAACTCTGCCTTTATTTTGGTAGCGTTGATTGTTGGGTCACGGGCAGTCAACAATTTGATATAGCGCTTCTGGGCAGCAGTCAGCACAGTTGGACGCCCACTGCGAGGTCGGTCAGCTAAATTACCCATGTCGTGGTACCTCTGCAACGTGGTCACGACACAGGATTGGGATACGGAGACTCTGCGTGCTATTTCTCTCGTAGAATATCCTTCTCTCAAAGTTATAATTCTTACTCGTAAACCTTCTGATAATCCTTTTGGCAAATTTTTTCAAGCTAGATACCTCCGAAAATATCGAAAAAACCGCTTGAATCGATTTGTATCAGATTTCTGAATGATGCTTTACCACGACTGAACCTTCTTTTATATTGAAAAACAATTGAAATTTTAGAATATTTTATGTTCAAATTATGTATTTTTAAATAGAGAACAAAAAAGAAAAATAAATCATGTTGTATTTTATCATGTTAAAAAGAGAGTTTAAATTTTTCGAACCGATCGCAAACCTTTTTTGATGTGTGTAGTAACAAAAAAGTGTTGAAAAGTTATGGAGAACAACAAAATTTAGACGTTAAATGCATAAACAAATGAACTTGCACACACACACACACACACACACACACACGCACGCACACACACGCACGCACACACACACACACGCCCACACACACACACACACACACACACACCACTTTAGAGTGCACTCTCTTGCGGTTTGCATGAACGTACACGAATATGACATCTGTCGTATAAAACGATTCGGTCGGGAATCGAATCCGGGATCCATGGCACTGCAAACAAGTTCATTACCAACTACGTCACGTGGTTTATTATAACTTCGAATTTGGTAAGAACTATAAACATTTGTTTGGAAAACTGTCCCTCCGTACATAATTACGCATATATATTTAACAATTTTCTAATCAAATTGTTTGTTTTTAACAGTTTATCAATGATTTAATGTCAATCTGATACCCGAAATAACGTTTTCGTAGCAATAGTAGATGTAATGTGAGTGGGCACACTGCGAATGCGAACGTGGTCTATAAATTTTTAACAGATTTCAATAAAGTAGGTTCTTTTTGTCGATTCCTGGCCGACCGATAGGTCAATTACAGACTTGCGGGCGACCTTGACAAAACTGAAATACTGACTTGAATTTATAATTGAATTTATTTGCTTGGTGGTAGGGCTTCGCGTATGGATTATATTATCAGTATTATTATTAAGTTATTAATATTATTATTGGTATTATTATCTTTCCGTGAAGCCTGCCTGGCTAGCTACCACCCTCCTGTTTGAGTCAACCGCCAAACGACTCGTCGTGTTCCGGCTGGGAGCTTGAGAGCCAGTACCTTCTTTCTATCCTTCTTCTCATTTCCTGACCGACAACGCATCAGTGATACCTTTGGTCTTGCTGATGTCCATAGGCGACAGTGACCACTTACCATCAGGTGGCTCGTCTGCTCGTTTGTCGGCTATTAACATAAAAAAAAAATTATAATTATCTTAAATATTTTTTTAGTTCTGATTAATCGTTGAATAAGAAATTTGCATACCGAAGTGTACAAATAAAATTTATATTTCGATGATGTTCTTGTCGTATAATGCATAATCTTGATTTTAATATACATCACATTGTTTAGGTCGAAGCTTCAATTCGCAATGACGAGACAGAAGCATCGATACAACATATTACGGACGAAACTGTCAAGCTCGCGATAGTTGATGAAGAGGTGCCTACACTAGTAGTATATGGAGTGAATTCAGGGGTGGAGAAGGCGGTCGAAGAAAACAAAAGTGATACTGGCACGGAGAACGGAGAGGAAGTAGACAAAAACTCGCAAAAGTACAGATTGGCGATGATAGAGAAGACGTTATCGGACGTGAGATCGATGAGGTCGTACACGTCGGCGAGCACGATTGCGCCTGAAGTCGTGAAGCTGCAAGTGAAGAGGAGCTTGGAGTCGCGTCAGAAGAGATCGGAGAGGAAGAAGGCGATCGCCAAGGGCGAGGCGAGCGCCGTCACACGCTCGCGGAGAGACAACCGGGAGACCATTAGAGAGAGCCATGGATTGTGGGGGTGGAATGAGTGACTATTGTATATAATTAGACTACATAATTATTTGTTAAGTGTAAATATTTTTCAGTTATATCTTATTTGTTGTTTATAATACATTGAGTTTTTTCATACAAAATGTTTTAGTTATCTATATTATCCCCAAGTTTAAAGTAACTCAAGTTTATTACGGAAACATCGACATATTTGATTAAAACTATTATTACTCAGTAAGTTACATAAGTAACAAACTTAAGTAAAGTGCGCCCAAACCGTCGTCTTATTCATCCCGACATGTCGGCGCCACGCCCTCCGCGTCCGCCATCCTTGCACTTTGTAGGACCATGCGTAACATTAATTCCCAAATTTCGATCGTAGAAGGGTGGTAACTAGCCTGGCGGGCAAAATACCTTACCTCGATGTAAGTAGCGTCGGAATTTGAAACTGGGTGAAAGAGCCCAACGACCTACAGAACGGAACGGCCGCCATTCGTCCATTGTATTGCAGGGTGCACCACGAGCAGGGGAAGTTGACTTGGACTTAACGATGAATGCAGGCCCTGTACATCTCTATATATTGTTTAATGTACGGCGACCACGTGTATTTCTTTATAAACGATAAAGAAACCGCGATCGAATTTTGTGGCCTACATCTGCCAAACAACCGACAACAATTTTTACATAGCGGAAACACGTAAAATGTATTTAAATGTTCAAATAATGCCGCTTCACGCAACAATCAATATTTTGTACCAGTAGCTGTTGTGATCTGCTGCCACGAGCATTTAAACGTTGCGCCACAAAAAGTCATCGCGGCGTGGAGAGATAATCTCCATTTGGATATATGTTAAAAATAAAACTGCCAACTAATTTACAATTTTATGTCTTAAAATAAAAAATAATTTACTGAAATAAACATTTTTCACAAAACACTAGAAATTTTCTGACACAAACGTTTAATCACATTTCTACATGGAAAAATATTTTAGGAAACGACAGCGCAGCGAACACCGTAAATACCAGAATTGAGTATACCGTCACAAGGATATCCCGTTTGATCTTCATTAACGGATCGAATTTTGGACCGATCGCAACACAAGTAGCACTGGCTATTATTTTACTTGTACGTTTGTACCTGTTATTGACAACCGCCACGGCCTCTACTTTCACATTGGCGAACTCGCTACAAATCTTTTCATCTCTCTTATCATCGGGAATATTAAAATGTTCCGTTTTCATTGCGTTATTTACAGTAGACAATACTTTCATGTTTTCTGCTTTCGGTTGCTCTAAAACATCGTCTAAGGACGAATTGTTATTTACTGCTTCGTACTTTGCAAATGAACATACGGACGGAATTGAATGTTCGTTTAAAATTTCAACAACCGAATCACTTACGTTGGTGCTATGATTTATTGTAAGTGGAAAGAAACATGACGGTACATCCGTCAATTTATTGACATATTGTTTTTCAATGTCTGCAGCCACTTCTTTGTCCACGTTTTTTGATTTACAAGATTCTTTCATGTTTTCAACATTGCCTTTATTTTTATTGTTTATTACTATTTCATCTCCTTCCTTCAATATATTAAAAGAATATATGCTAGGATTTGAATTTATTTGATTAAGTTTATCAAGAGAGGATACAGAAACTAAATCTCGACAGTTGTTATCGATAGAACTCTCGTGAGTAGCAGCATTATTCAATATTATTTCGAGCTCCTTGTATTGGCTGTCGTGTTTATGGTGATTATTAATATTTTTATTGATAGATTCACCTGTTATTTTTCGTATCTCGTCCAAAAGACCCATTAAAATATCTAGGGAAGTGCTATGATCGATAACTTCGGAAGGTTTCCTTTCCGGCTCGCCTTGACTCCTTGCTTTTCCGATGTTTAGGGATATTTTGGATGGTTGAATATCTTTACTTTTATCCCACTGTCCCTTTGTTGTATACAGTCCTTTACTTTGATCCAATACTGGTTGTACTTGTACACTTTGTTCTAGTATTGCTCCTACTTTTTCACATTTTTCTTCCGCCGTTTTTTTTATTTTATTTTTTATTGTCAATATTTGTACTGTTTCATCTTTTTCTGTCATTGATTGTAAACTCTGTGATCTTTTTGTTATTGGTTGTTCTTTTTCATATTTTTCAGTTAGTAAGCGAATCTTTTCACATATCGTAGTAATAGGCTGTACATTTTTATAATTTTTCGGTGTCCCCGATACTTTCGTAATCTTTTCTTTTTGCTCCGTAGAAGTATTCATTGTCAAGTTACAAGTGGATGTAATAGATATCACAATATTGGCTTGTGTAGCTTGTTCTAAACAAGATTCTGTATGTATCCCTTTGAAACATTGGCTTGTTTTATGAGATTTACAAAAATCTTTACTTATATCTTCATTAGAAGGTTTTTCTATTAACGTTTGTATACAAGAGTTATTTCTTTGAATAGACTGAAATGCTGGAAAAGCGTAACCAATAGTTGCTAATTGCAATGGAATATTAGTGAATCCCCAATTGACATGTGTATTAGATAACGCGGCCAAGGGTTTGAGAGCTGTTAAAGAATCGGTCTTAGAATCACTTCTGAAACTTTGCGATAGACTTGATTTAACTAGCACCGAGCCGGCATCTCCAGATTGTACCACGATTACCTGTTGCAATGACTGTTTAGGCGTTAAAGTTAAATTCTTAATCCTCAATCGTTTTGGGAAAGAGCCCACTGACATCTGCTGATATAGAGCATTCTCAAGTTTACGCAACTCTGTTGCTGAGTTGAACGGTTGAACATCATATGTACCAATATTTTCATCAACGACTTTGTCTTCTTTTATTTCATCTTTCGGAATACTAGATACGGCAGTCAGTATGCTTTTGTCTTCGAATATGTCAACGGGATAGTCTATTTCTGACTTACGCTCATCAATTTTTAATAAGCTGTCGGTCGATAGTTTTTCTAACCCGTCGGTTAATTTAGACGCAGATTGCTGACATTCTGTGAGAGCCGACAGTACCGGTACGTTGGTATTTATCATCGTATCGACCATGTAGTGCAGTTGATTTCCAAGAGCAGTGGATTCTTCCGCAATAGGTGAAGATAGAGACGCTTGAACAAAAATATTTATTTATTTCAATTAAATATTTTGGATAAATATACTTTTTAGCAAGCGGGAGTTTAAATTCTGCATGCATCTCCAATTTTTTAAACTATGTGTGTATTACTAATTATTTTTACTCGCTTCGGTGGAAGAAACCATCGTAAAGAAACCTGCATACCTCAGAGTTCTTGATAATGTTTTCAAAGATATCTGAAGTCTGTTAACCCGCACTTGGGCAGGGTGGTAGACCATAGTATTAACTCCTCTCATTGTGATATAATATTTGTCAGTAAAATTTAATATTATCTACTATTGATAGTTTAAGGAATGATACCTAATTCGATGTCATTTGGAATTAGAGGCACCCGTGACATGTGTACTTCATGACCTTTGAGCTCACTAGTGTCTAACGGAATATGACCGTAATGATCCTTTATGTATGATTCTACAGCTACCATTTTCGTTGTCCTGAAATAAACGTTTTAAATTAAAATAGATAAGTCAAGACGCAAGAACAAAATCCGAAAAATAATTCTTACAAGCCAGGACTTTTAGAAGCGGTTATGTGTCTGATGGACAAATCAGCCGTTGGTTGTAGTGGCACTCGCCTTCTGGCAGGACTGTTGCTGGCCGAGCGTCTGGGTCTCATAATTCTTTCTGCATAAAAAATACTGTTCATAAATTGATTTTATTACGGAGTAGTTACGGAAATCTCTAAAAATATAATTCACCTTTACACACCTAAAGGTGGTACAACAGGTATCCCTGTCTTAGGTGAAGACACTGGTGTGGTATCAAGGCCTTTACTTATTCGCTTATTTTTTGCATTATTCGCATTTGAAGTGTTTTTTTCTATAAGTGGCGGCGAGGACGTCACTCGGTTCAACCTGTTCGCTGTTATGTTTCTTCCGTATCTATTTTGATAGTTATCATTTTGCGCTTGAGCGTAGGATTTTTTAGGTTGGGCTAATGTGTTTAATCTCGAATATGGCTTAGAAGGACCTCGAACGGCTTCGCCCCTTGCTTCTTTAGCTTCATCTATAATATCTGCTAGATTTCTTCGGGCAGGAATGCCCGCATGCTTATCATCGGCATATTTGAGCTGAGAAACTGGGTGTTGGTTTGGCCGGGATCTCGGTTCTTTATATAATAAGGATTTCAAAGGTGCAAAACCAGCATCTTTATGGGGCGGTTCTTGCTGTGGTTTTTTTGAGGAACCCTGACGTGAAACTATTTTGCAATCAACAGGAACGTGATCATCTTTTTTATGAGTTTTACGTCGAGGTTTTTGCACATTGTTAAATTCATGAAGCAGTTGCGATATTGCTTTCAAAGGATTATCGGGAACTTTAGAAGATGGACTAGTTACAACGCGCTTTCGATCAGTCTTGTTCCATTCGCCGTCCGTTTTTGACGTTTGCAGTTTTGTACTAATTAGAACTTTAGGCACCACCGTAACCGATACTTCTTTCTTCTTTTTGTCTTTGTACGTCTGTCGATTTAAATTATTATTTTTCTCAAAACTAAAAGTACTAGGATTAGATGAGACTGTGTGATGTTTTACACTCGTACCACTGTCGCTAATTTGTATAGTGGAGCTTCGACCTCCATATATGTTCAAATCGTCAGTGTTATTTAACACATTTTGTGTTGCCACAGAAGTAATTTCATTATCATCATGTTTTCCTATTTTTTTTAACAAATCATATATTTTATCTATGCTTTTACGACACTCCACTGGAGTTGCCATTTTCTTATTTCCGTCTTGTGGTTTACGAAGAGAGTTTTTCTCAATAGGAGAGTTAGCGGGGACTAAAATTTCCGAATTCTGATACGTGCTGAGATCTGTAATGTCGTTATCGTCTTCATAAACCTTCTCCACATTATCTTCTTCTCTGTTCAAACATCATCAAAGTTTACTCAACACAATCCAAAATTTAATCAACTTTATAAAGAACAGCAGAATTTCAAAAAAACGCTTACCTTTTTTTATTTCTTTGAAGGCTGGAATCATCGTTACTGTTGTAATCTGTACCAGATGATTCTATTAGCTGGGATATTAGGCTGATATTCGTACTATAATTTGTCATTGCTGAAATGGGAGTTGAATATGTGTCTGTATCTAACTTTCGTTGCATTTGTATAATTGTTTCTGTGGTTTTGTTTTCGAAAGAACTTTTGTCTAAAGCGATAAGAGAGAATTTGAGATTCTGACATCCGTCTTTTATCAAATCTTGTTCAGACATATCCTTTTTCTGTGATTTCCAGGATTTTTTAGATGTCCCACCTTCATGGTTCATAGTCTCACCGTAAATAGAATTATAAAATGATTTATTAGTAATTGACAATTTAGTTACTGAGCTGGACGGTTGCGCCATTACTGCGCTTTTCCCGTACTTATGTTTTGTAATTTTACAATTTTCACTTAATGCCATTTTCTTCTTCTCTCGTTTTTCTTTTATTTCTAATAACTTCTTTCGTTTTTTCTCTTCAATAGAGTAGGATTGGTTCTCATAGGGAGATTTTATTCTCACTATGGTGGGCGATTTCTTTTTACTTATACAAGATTCTTCGGACTCTTCTGGTACTGGAGTTGGCATATTTAGCCGTCGAATAGAGCATCGCAATTCATCTGGTGATATCACTGTAAAATCATTTTCTGTTTTTAATGTCTTTACAGATGATTTTCTGTCCGATAGTCCTGTGTCAATAATATTCGAGTGACTTGTACTAAGACAACAATTATTTGTTAATGAACAATTACTGGTATCTGATATAGACTTTTTGAGTGCGATATCTAAAATATCGCATTTATTATAAGAATTTACCACTATTGGTTTAATTTCTTCATGGTTTTTTTCATTTAATTCAACTATTTTTGAGCGTTCTTCAATACTTTCATTGAAATTTCTAAATGCTATTTCTGCGTGTTGATCTCTAGTTGGTTCTGAAACAAAAATAGGTTACGTAATTATAAATTCTTAGTTCATAATTAAAATTGTATTATTAATTACAATAATTTACCAGTTGTCATAAAAGATGGTATTTTCTGTAAAATCATAATAGAATTAATGTTGCTTATTACGTGCCCAGATCCTGAGGGCTTGAGTTTAAAAACAACGTTCACTCGGGACTCTCTTTTATCATGTTCAACATCATGTTCCATATCTTTTTTACAACTTATTATTAGATTATTGTCACAGCGCTCACTGAATAGCCTGTATGAACCGCTAATCAGCTTAGGAACTTCAATGATAATTTTTTTCTCTAAAATTTTTGATAACGACCTAACATCCACTTCGGAATGTACAATGTCGTGCCACGTACTCTTGTGCCTATCAACTTTTCCCATTACATGTATCGGGATACTGACAGACGTAGCGAGAACTTTAGTAGAGTCGGAGCTAGGAATTACCCTATCTTTCGCCATTTCCCTCCATTTCTCCTTAGCTCTATCAGTTAAGTAATCCCCGTTGCTGATTCGTTTCAACTGTTCTATCGTATGCTGTACATATATTATTATATTGTCCATGTAAAAATTATAATTATCTTCTAGGCGTTTGCAGCAGATGTAATCTAGCAGGGAAGCCGGCAGTATTGTGCCGAATTCAGTAGAGTCTGGCAGTATATTTATATTTTTTAATTGTTCTTTAATATAAGGATCTTTAAATAGGAAGTGACTGTCATATTCCAAATTAAAATTAGATGACTGGAATTCAATGTCACCAAATTTGTGGCAAAGAGGATGTTGAATGGAGGACATGTTGTTTATGAGATCTATTCTCTCGTTGTTTATCGAAAAAACATCCTGTAAATCTTCGTTGCTGTAGATTTCGCTAACATCAGAGTCATCCGACTCCCTCTCGTCCTTGTATACTACGGTTTCCACGTGCTGGTTAGGAGCTTTACGTTGTCCTACGTTACCATTGGACATCAACTTAGTGCCTACGTCTATATTCTTATATAATATTACCAAATCACTGGTACTCAAGGACTGGTTATCTGCGAAATAACACATATTAGCAACGGATTGCAAAAGAATAATAATGAATACCACAAAGATAATACAAGTGGTAGAACCTAAGGAATTGTAGTGGAGGATATGATGGCCTGTAAGGTTTGAAAAATTGCTTCCTAAAGCCGTGGCTAACTCAAGGTTAGAGAACGTTAGCACACATGTTCAACTGTCTTACCGATGGTGTCGTAGCTGCGGCCCTTGGCCATCAACTCGAAAAGTTCGTCAACAGTGCGGTACT
>PDGT01000077.1:0-56813 GCA_003671415.1 Megathymus violae
TTGTTTAAAAGATGTGCTGAGGTATTTCTTTCGCCGTTTCTTCTCCTCATCGTTAAAGCACCTTTTCGAAACGGTGGTAGAAGTAAAAAAATGACGTTCATACGTGTATTTACTGAATACCTACATGATTAAATGATTTTGAATTTGATTTGTGATTTTTGGGGTATGGGACCATAATCCATTAGAGATGTATGACGATACGATGCTGCTTCCACAGCCGATTACCAAAGTGGTTAGTGTCAAAAGCCAAACAAATACAGAAGCAATTAACTTGTAATCAGTAAGTCACGCTGAAATTCAAACAGTCATCCTTCCATCTATCCGCAAATACGTCGAAGTCGGAAAGGCTTCTAGTAATGCGCGAAGGGCAGAGTAAGTGCACGGAAGCGGGAGTGCTGGAGCCAGCCTAGCACAGTTTAATACGGACTAGCGCGTTATACAGAAGCCGTTCGACGAAGTCTCTCTCAAAATGGCGTACGTTTTCTAAAATATATCCCAAGTTCTGAAACGATTCGTTTAAACAATATCTACTAGTATTTGCTTATCGAAAGTAACATTTTTTTCTGTTTTTTTTTCTGATTTTTGACTGTGCGATGAAATGATTTGAAAATTATTGTTTTGACATTTTCATGCTTCAATACAATCGAAATTTTCAACTTTTCTGATATATTACGAACACAACAACAAAAATCAGTCAAGTAGTTCCCAGGTGATGTTCTTCGATACATGCGCCGATTGATTTTGTGTTATATAAAAGATTAGCAGTGCCCACGACTTTGTCCGTGTGACAACCAACTATATGCTTCATATTATATCAGACATATAGAGAGAAATATATGTTATTTAACCTCATACACAAATAATGTTAGAAGCAAAAAAATGACGTTCATAAGTGTATTTACTGAATACCTATATGATTAAATGATTTTGAATTTGAATTCTGCAATATCTTCTTATCACGATCTAAAATTTCAACAATTAAACGAAACACTGATGACCAAGCGAACATAAAGCTGATCTAAACTCTGTATTAATAATAAAGTTAGTAGTTTTACTAATTTATGTAAATCTGTCAATTTCCCCAGGGAAAAATATTCTAGTAATCTGTAAATTTAGTTTTTTTTATGTGCGCATATCAACACTATAAATGAGTAGGATAACGCGATTAATAAAAGATAACAAAACAGTCTCCACTCTTGGTTACTAATGAATAATTCCTCCAGTAAAATAATCATTAGTCGTAGCTTAGTGCGGCGCAGTAAATAATAAACACGTTAGCAGTTGAGCGCTATGGTTATGACCCTTGTATCATAATGGTTATTTCCATAGTTGACTATTATGCAGCTCGAAGGACCAGCGGACAAACTAGAATATTACTTTGCAATAAACTTTTAACCCCATTTTGCATATAAAACAAGAAATATCTCGATTTTTTCTGTAATTGTATGTTAATTAACTTTTGCAATAAAATTTAAATGCACAGCAGGCGAGTTGATGTTTTGACAGATCTTGAATAGTAAAATTAAATGTATTTTAATTGCGCGGCGCTGTGGGGAAATATTCTATTTGATGTTTTAATTAAAAACCAAAATGAATTATTCGCTTTTGCTTTGATGCGGGCATTCTTTAATTTTCTGCGGGAATCAGTTTTCGTAAATATAGTTTTATTGGTGAAAGAGAAGATTTTTCAGGTGAGACTATTAGACGTATTTGAAAGTATAAAGTGTAAATGTATGAGTGACAAAATAACTACATACGAGTATATTGACACTACTTTCGTTAAAACATTAATGTTAGATTCTCTAAATGTTTGTAACGACTCTGATGGTATTCATACGCCCATTATCACGTGTAAATTGAAAGAAAGCAACCAATTTGGTCCGTAAAGGAATCACAACATCTAATACAATTGTTTCAGCATAAGTCTAGGTGTTGAGATTACCTTTGATCCAATTTGTAGCACGATAGGCAAGAACTTCTTGATAAAACTTCAAATATTGGCTGGCAAAACTGGCAAAGCAGGGTGTCGTAAGAGGAGACAGAAGTCAGCCTACTTGGTGGTAGGGCTTCGCGTAAAAATTATATTATCAGTATTATTAGTAAGTCATTAATAATATTACTGGTATTATTATCTTTCCGTGAAGCCTGCCTGGCTAGCTACCACCCTCCTGCTTGAGTCAGCCGCCAAACGACTCGTCGTGTTCCGGCTGGGGGCTTAAGAACTAGTACTTTCTTTCTTACTTTCTTCTCGTTTCCTGACCGACAACGCATCGGTGAGACCATTGGTCTCACTGATGTCCATGGTCGACGGTGACCACTTACCATCAGGTGGCTCGTCTGCTCGTTTGTCGGCTATTAACATAAAAATATGTATAGTGATATTAGTGGACCTACTAGTGGAAACATTATGGTCTCATGGTAAATCCAGACCTGTCAGAGAAACGTACATAACGCCGCTCTTCTTCAGCTCAGTTTCTGAGCTTGATGTTAATGAGTCTATTTTATAAGAGTCCTGCGTTTACGGCACTCAATAGATGTGTAGCGGAGCTACTTTTATTTATCATATTTATATGTATATAAACACTTAATGTAAAAACTTACTTACACCTAAATTTACTACTAAACCTACATCTAAATTTACAACTAAACTTAATATTAAAATTGTAATTAAACTTAAACTTAATTCTATATAAAGTTTAAACTTATATCTAAAAACATAAAATTATTAATACAACAGATGTAATGTTAAACTTAAGAATACACTACATTCGTAATTAGTGTTTAGTTAAGGTCAACACACGGTCGGACAAACGAGACTTCTTCCACAGTAACGATCAGCCGATCGCCTTATCTTGCGACCGGCGGCCGGCGGCTGCGCGCACGCATCCCTTTGAGGACGAGTGGCCAGTCTGCTCTGAACCGCTTTCGCCGCGAGACGCATGACGCTTTCTATGCCACTTTGTACCACGCTTTATTTACGTGTTGTCTTTTTCTATTCGCTATTTATTTCTGTGCTCAATCTGTCTTATCTTTCTCTCCTTCTTTCTTGTTTTTTTTTTAACTTCCGTGTGCTGTGCAATAAACTGTTTTCTTGTGCTTACTCTCTGGACTGCTTTTATTTCGACGATCCGGCTATTCACAAGGTACTTTGCACAAACTGTGAGTGATCAGGCACATAAACTTAGGTAGTGTTCAGATATACATTCCACATACACCACCTACATCAGTGACCTACAAATGGTACAAGCAGCACTTTCCAGGAAATAGATTGATTACATTCCTGCAAAGCGTTGAACCTTTATAACGAAGGTCATAGCATTCATTGTAGTATTCAGTAGTACTTCAGAGATCCTCAGTGATGCAATGCAACGTGACCTTAAGTAATGTATTATTTCCATAATAACTTGTCTTTAAATTGATTCGATTCAAAGTGCCTAAAAATAATACTGTTTTGGTATATATAATACCTTGACTTAAATTTGCAACTTTCAATCGGAATTCAATAACTGTTTTAAATATTACATTTATTAAAACAATCTATACTAGCTCAAATACTATTTCAGAAACCTCATTTGCAGTTATTCGCAGAAAATCTTGATAATTTGGACGTGTTTGCGCGTATTGCTGAAACTTGTCTTTTCGCAAGACATTACTTGGAAATATATGGATCCATTTTGTCTCAGATAGCCCCTCTAGCCGACTAATCCTACAAATCTAGCAAGTGATCAGAATGAACGCTACAGATAATCCTAGCAAATGTATTGTTTGTGTCTCTACAGGTTTATAAAACAAGAATAAGTTTTAATGTAATTAGATGAGCTCTATTTCTAATAAACATTGATTTGCTGTTTTAAGTACTATAAGTTGTTTATTAAAGGGATATTTATAGTTTTTTTTCTATTTTTTCCTTTTTATCACTGTATTTTTAAAATCTGTTCCTCTAATATAAATATTTATATATTTACGCTAAAGCGTGTTAACATACACAATATATATAATTCAGTTACATGAAATTTTAAATAAAACTGTAACGTAAGGCTGAGTCTGATTTCTGATGCAAAGAAATCTGAATCTGTGTGATCATTTTTCCACGCTTCAGTCTAATGGTTTTAACATGGCCCACATAAATATTTAATGTTCCTCGCTTAATGGCGATCGAAATTATCGGGGTGATCTCAGATCTTTTGGTATCCATAAACAATACAGTTTTTTTATGTTAATAGCCGACAAACGAGCCACCTGATAGTAAGTGGTCACCGTCGCCCATGGACATCAGCAAGACCAAAGGTATCACTGATGCGTTGTCGGCCAGGAAATGAGAAGAAGGTTAGAAAGAAGGTACTGGCTCTCAAACCCCAGCCGGAACACGACGAGTCGTTTGGCGACTGACTCAAGTAGGAGGATGGTAGCTAGCCAGGTAGGCTTCACGGAAAGATAATATTACCACTAATAATATTAATAACTTAATAATAAAACTGATAATATAATCCCCACGCCAAGCCCTACCACCAAGCAGGCTGCCTTCTGTCGCCTCTTACGACACTCTGTTCTGCCAGCATGGGATTGGGGGTAGTATTCTAAGCCGCCCCAATACGGCTAAAAGGTTTCTAGGTTTAGTCGTATATTTAAATCCATAGTAATAATAAATCTCCTTAAGATTCTCTTACAAAAGTCCAGCTCATATTCCCATTTATTTTCAGTTCAGCCGGTTAGATTATGGAACTTGCCAGCTAGTTATAAGACATTCTGATATTCTTGGTATTTAAAAAACGGGGCATATATTTCTGCTTAACTAACCCTTGTTGACAATAATCTATCTAATTACAATATGTTTAACATACGAGTAGATAGGTACGTACAATACGGTTTATATACGTAAGCGAGGACTTGACTTATCAACAGATATTCCAAGCTAATGCACCTGCTTAATTAACAAATGATGTCAAATACGCTCTAGATAAAAACTTTATTTATTTATTATGTCAACTTATCCTGGATTATTGAAATAGGCTATATGTATTCATTTCATTTCGTCTTATTATAAGCAAACTAAGCGTGAAACAATAATTTGATCATTAATTATCTCCATTTAACTTTCATAATTATGTACAAGGTAAAAACCGTTACAACTGCATCGTTGCCATATTTCTGGTTTTCACACTGTAAAACAATTGATGACAAAACTTTCAGAATGGCATCCACTTGAACTAACTATACACTAAACTAACCGAAGTACGGCTAACTGAACAGCGACTAACCAAACTGGCTAACCGCCAGAAGTAGCTTTCGCAAGTGGATAGATGCACAAAGTGGATTAAAAGTTTATTCTGTGAAGAAACGCGAAACACTCGAAAACAGACACGGCGTGGTTGGTTTAAAGTAGTGTTCGTTAGAGTTTGTCTACGTTAGAGAATGGCTTTACTTACTGTAGTTTCTTCTGAAGCCAATTTATGTGCCTGAATAAAGAGTAGCATGAACATATTAATGAAAATTATACGATTTTCATTTTTGATGTGGATATATTTGGTAAGTACATGACAGCAATTGTAATTATAATGTGAAGTAACATGCAGAAATGCGCAAGAATCAAATGCCGTATTGGGCTAGAATACGGGCAGTGTTCAATCCATGCTGGCAGAATAGGGTGTCGTAAGAGGTGACAGAAGCCGGCCTGCTTCGCAGTAGGGCTTCGCGTATTATTCAATCATTAATATTGTAGGCGATGCCTATAAATATTTTATTTTATTTTTTAATTTTGCCATGAACCTTATATTCTTTTAAATGTATTAAGAAAACAGTACTTTTAAATTTAGAAGACAGACTAATTTTTCATGTACCAACTTTTATTGTAGCGCACACACGAAAAATATGTTAAAATCAAACCACAAAAAATGCCGTGTCGATGGAAAGCCGTCCTTTATTTTTCATCTAACTGTCATATACATGAAAAATTAGTCTGTCTTCTAAATTTAAAAGTACTGTTTTCTTAATACATTTAAAAGAATATAAGGTTCATAGCAAAATTAAAAAATAAAATAAAATATTTATAGGCATCGCCTACAATTAAGTTGGTCCTTCGAGCCGGATCTAGAATTGGTGCAACAAAATGTTTAAAACGCCACCGCGAAAAATATTCACTCGAAGTCAACGCCAAGCCGTGAGTAGCGAATATGTGATTCCTGGGTCAAGTGGCACTAAGGATTGCCCCGGCACTAGTGGTTATGAACCGTCAGGGCAACTCGGCGACAAGAATAATGACGGTACGAAAGATGCATCATCTCATTATTCAACGAAGTCGTCACCTCCGTGTATGTCGTCAAAACCCAACAAAATCGCATCCATCGTCAAGTCCTTAACACCATCTAAACCATCATCGATATCTTCAGCACGTTCGTTAAAATCATCGGCGTCATCCGTCTCTCAACGTAAGCAGCTTGAACTGGAATTAGCCGAAGCTAAGGCAGCGATACTAAAATTAGAAGTCAAGCTTGCTGCTGTACCAGCTGAACGGAACACAGTAAGTGACTGTCATAGTGAAAATAAATATATATCGGAACCAAAACAAGATGCTTATTTACATTGTACTGATAAGTGGGTGGAAGAAAGCATACAGCATCAGAATTCTGAACATTTGGGGCCCGTTACAACTCCAACACATCAGATTTCTACACAAGGGGCCGGAAATCTAGAAGCCAGCATTCAACAGCTGGCACGTACTCTGAAAGACATGGTTCACCAGTCATCTTCAGACCGTGAAGATCGCTTGCTTACCCACCTAGCTACACCTAGGGAACTACCAGTGTTCAGTGGCGATTGCATCGAATGGCTTCACTTTAAAAATGCTTATGAGGAGTCCTCTCAACTATGTAACTACAGTAATACTGAGAATATGTGGAGATTACACAGGGCACTCCGAGGCGAGGCCAAGGAAGCCGTGGCCGACCTACTGATCGGTAATACGCCCCCTGCGACTGTACTCGAAGCTTTAGAATTGCGTTTTGGACGTTCGGAGTTCATCATACATAATCTCACCAATCAGTTAAGGAAGTTGCCTCCATTACCTACTAATTACCAAAACGACATTATTAACTTTTCAATGAAAGTGAACAATTGTGTGGCAACTATACACGCACTCAATCAGACCGATTATATACGCAGTCCCGAATTGGCCTCCTCTGTGATATCTAAGCTACCTAGTACACTACTGACACTACGGACAGATTACGCATATCAGCAAATCTTAGACGGTACACCTAAATTGGAATTACTAGCTAGTTTTCTAAAGAGGGAAGCACAGAAGTTGTCAGTCGTCGGAACTTGTTTGCCGCGGGAACAACATAAACTTACAACCGAAGTAAAGGGGAGGCGATTGAACGATAACTACAATACGAACAATATCAATCGCCATGTATTTAATACGAGTACATCTTTAGAGATTGTCAAATGTAAGTATTGTTTAAAAGCAGCGCATCTACTTACTGATTGTAGGTTATTTAAGCGTGCATTACGCAAAGACAGGTGGAATTTCGTGAAGTCACAGAGATTGTGTCATGGTTGTCTATTAACTCGACACGAACATGGCTCTAGCTGCCCTGCGCCTGCCTGTGACGTGGACAACTGTGGGCTTGCACACCACCGCCTGTTACACTGGAATCGACCGTCGCCGCCGCGAGCGACACCTCTCGTCACTAACACTCCAAGCCCCATCGCAACATTGGTTAATGATGCAGCCCATGACGAGGAGCAATTACAGCCCAGTAACGTCAACGTAACAGTAACCGCTAACGACGTGATACTTAAAGTTGTCAAAGTATTTCTACGTGGACCCAAAGGTAGCGTGCAGACTTACGCACTTCTAGACGACGCCTCATCAGTGTCAATTATCGATGCCAAACTAGCCGATACCATTGGACTTCAGTGTTTACAATCAAACGCGATTAAATTTGTGGACGCATTCGGCGTAGAAGTGCATTATTCAGATGCACCTACAGTGAACGCGGAAATATGTGATGCGAATAAAAGCTAATTTTATGACTTTAAGTGTAGAAAAGTAGTTAACTTTAATTTACCTGTACAAAATCTTTCTGTTATCAATAGTTTGAAATGTGAAAATTTGGGCGAT
Source organism: Megathymus violae (assembly GCA_003671415.1). Lineage (NCBI taxonomy): Eukaryota > Metazoa > Arthropoda > Insecta > Lepidoptera > Hesperiidae > Megathymus > Megathymus violae. Next base: position 8,123 of record PDGT01000077.1, read on the forward strand.
GTTAAAAATAAAGTCTGTGTGGAGCGAGTGGCGCCACGTCTGTTGATAGGTCAAGATAATTATTTCCTGATCGCACCGCTAGAGATGGTCCACGGCGGTAAAAATGCGCCTTACGCGTCGAGATGCCGACTGGGTTGGTCGATACACGGATACTGTGGATGTACTCACTCCCACACGCACGTAAGTAATAAACATGTATTTAATGTAACACACTCGTATAACGAGTATGATATGCAGATATACGAATTGAATAGGTTAGTATAAAATTCATTTGAGTTGGATTCCTTAGGAATATCTAATTTAAGTCGTGTGAACACGGCACATTTACGAGCTATACGATCTCTGGAGGAAACCTCACGTTATCTAGGAAATCAATGGGAAGTTGGTTTGCCGTTTAAAACAGATGATTTTACAATGCCGGACAGTTATTTTAATGCCTTTTCCAGAAATCAAATGCTGCTTAAGAAATTTGCACGAGATCCTTCCTACGCAGCAAGATATAGTTTAGAAGTTAATAAGCTTTTTAATCACGGTTATGCACGTGAAATTCAGTCATCCGAAATCTCAACGGGTCGCATGTGGTACATACCACACTTTGGTGTTCAGAACCCGAACAAACCGGGCAAGTTGCGAGTAGTGAAAACTGCACTAAAAGTATGTTTAAAGCAAAGAGCTCCTCATCCACAAACTTTGATGACATTGTTGGCAGAAGTGGAAGGGCTGGTCAATTCTCGACCTATCACGCATGTTTCGAATGACCCCAATTATCCTGAGGCTTTAACACCGAATAATTTTTTAATTGGAACATCATCTACTGGATCAGTCATTGGTAAGTTCCAACTAGTCGACCTTAGCTTACGCAAACAATGGCGCATCTCTCAACGACTCACTGACGCATTTTGGCAACGATGGTTGAAGGAGTATCTTCCGACGCTTCTTCCTCGACAAAAATGGACAGCTGATGGACAAAATTTAAAGGTAGGTAACTATGTTATAGTTGTAGAACCAAATTTGGAACGCGGCTTGTGGCGTCATGGCGTGGTGAGTGTAGTACATCCCGGTGAAGATGGAAGAGTTCGCGTGGTAGACATAAAGACCCGCATGGGTACTCTGCGCAGACCTGTGACTCGCGTGGCTATACTTGCTTCAACAGACAATAGTGCTGAATCGGCACTATGAGGGGAGAATTGTAGGCGATGCCTATAAATATTTTATTTTATTTTTTAATTTTGCTATGAACCTTATATTCTTTTAAATGTATTAAGAAAACAGTACTTTTAAATTTAGAAGACAGACTAATTTTTCATGTATATGACAGTTAGATAAAAAATAAAGGACGGCTTTCCATCGACACGGCATTTTTTGTGGTTTGATTGTAACATATTTTTCGTGTGTGCGCTACAAATATTATCACTGGTGTTATTATCTCTTCGTGAAGCCTGCCTGGCTAGCTACCACCCTCCTGCTCGAATCAGCTGCCAAACGACTCGTCATGTTCCGGCTGGGGGTTTGAGAGCCAGTACTTTAGTAGTTTCTTTCTTTCTTCTCCTTTCTCAGCCCACAACGCATTAGTGATGCCTTTAGTGTTATGTCCTTTACACAAGTCCCTCCTGTAACACGTTCTTGGGCTCAATATCACCAAGTTTAATTCGAACTATTGGTATGGTATTGATAGTTGTGCATCATATGGTACTTTTACTGTTTGGTATTTTACCTGTCTAGCAAAGCTGTCAAGCCCTCTTTCAAGCAATTGTACAATATTCATTACATATTTCAGTCGCAGTGTTGAAGAGTCAAAATTAAATGCTTATTTCTTGGTCAGCAACGAATCGTTGACGTCTTTACACATTCACCTGCATACGTGCACAGCGGTGACCGTCAATTTCATAAGAAAATTATCTACCTACTACCTAGAGACGATTGTTAAACTTTTTCTATATTCATAGAACATTAAAAATAAAATAATGACACATTTCATGTAAATTATTGCTCGCATTTAAAAGCTTTCAGAGCTTAAGCAACAAAAAGTTAAGTAGGTGTGTTAGCGGAAAATAAAACGTACATAGGCAGTAGTATAATGGTAGCACTTTTCCGTTAAAAGGTCTATTTAATACGTGGTAATTGCTATTTATTATTATATAAAATTACTTAATTCTTAGAGTATATTAAAAGCAATTTATATAGCAATATAGATATGTATAAAAATGAACATAATAAAATAAAATATCCTGACAAAAATTTATATTTCAAGTGGTTTCATAAGTAAAATCTAAAAGCCAACTAAACTATTACACACTCACACCCTCGCTGTAGGATACCCTGTGTTGCGGGTGGCATGGACATACACAAATATGACATCACAGACACCCATGACCCGAGAACAAACATTTATCTCTCACATAAATTTCTGCCCCGGCCGGGAATCGACACGGGCCCCCTAGCTCGGCAGGCAGTGTCACTACCGACTGGGCTATGAGGCCGTCAAATTAGGTCACGTCCAACCAAAATCGTGGTTGATAATCTCCAAAACATTCCTCGTCCTGGAAGAAGACTTACACATAAAAAAGTAATAGAATAGGAATAATTTATTAACTTCAAACTTGTTATACTTGTGCTAGGGTGTCCCGCTCTCATCGTCCTTGATGGCAGATGGAACTTCGGCGCCCACTTTGCGGCGCTAGTGCCTCGACTGATGGCCGCGGCTGGTGCGTTGACACGGCTCCTACCGAATCTGGGAGGGCCGGAGGTGTCCTGCAGACGCTTGTACCTGGGGGTGGTGCGATCCATGGCCCTTTATGGTGCCCCTGTTTGGGCTGAGGCCCTGAGCAACGAGAATATCGCCCTCTTGCGTCGTCCGCAGAGGGTGATGGCGATCAGGGCCACCCGGGGATATCGCACGATTTCTAATAAGGCAGCGTGCGTGCTGGCCGGTAGCATCCTTTGGGACCTAGAAGCCAAGTCCTTATTTACTTGGCGTGAGGAGGCGTTGTCCCGGGGTCACTGGCCGGCACCGAGGGAGATCGCAGGACACCGCGAGGAGCTGTGTCAACGCGCCATCAGAGAGTGGAGCCAAAGGTTGGAGCAGCCCACTGCTGGGCGTAGGACCGTCGAGGCAGTCAGTCCAGTTTTAGGCCAATGGCTGGCAAGGCGGCATGGCCCGCTGACGTTCCGTTTGGCGCAGATACTGTCCGGGCATGGTTGCTTCGGGGGGTATCTGTGTCGAACGGCGGGCGCGAACCGACTGCTGCCTGCCACCACTATGACGGATGCCAGGACGAGGATGCCTAGCACGTCTTGAAGGACTGCCCAGCCTGGGCGGAAGACCGCGCGGAGCTACGCGCGGTCGTGGGGGACGACCTCTCGCTGCCGACCGTGGTAAAACACATGGTCGACAGTGAGACGTCGTGGAAAGCAATGCAGGCCTTTGCGGAGTACGTAATGCTCCGCAAAGAGGCGGCGGAGAGAGAGCGAGAGGCTACCTCAGACCTCGCTATTCGCCGCCAGGGCACAGGGGGCAGAAGGCGGGCCTACGGCCTGCACCACTTGCCCCCATAACAACAGCCGGTCGGGCGGCGGATACGGGAATCCGTCGTCCGACTTAACGGCCCGGGTTGAAAGGCGCGCCGGTGTTGAGCGCGCCTTTACCCCAGCGGGAAGCCGAAGCGCCAACTCGCCGGCCACTCCAACCCTCTCATCAAGGAGAGGGGCTAGAGAGTACCGTGCCTAGGCCGCCAATTTAGCGGCCGCCGCGCTGGGACAGTGGAGCGAGAGTAGCACACTGTCCCGGCACCCAAGCGGTAGGTGTCGACACCGTGTGGTTTTAGTGGGTTTGAGTCCCACATACCTGTTCGGCTCCCCGTGGCCGGATAGACGAGACGACGGTCTTTCCCCACGTTAAAAAAAAAAAAAAACGGGTGTCCCGCCCTTCCATATCTTACAAAATTTTGAATAAAATTAAAAACAAAAAATAAAATAAATCAAAATGTGGGCGCGCGTGTGTGAGGGCATTTGTGTGTGGTTACAATTAATAAAGCCTCAAACTCTTCGTAATTTAATGTAATCAGTCACTTTGTTAGAGATTTATTAAGATTATAAGTATTTATCGAAGTGATTTTTAATAATTTATTTACCATATTGTATATAATATAAACTTTTTTTTTATATCTTCAAGAGCTGACGTAAAAGCGGACGGGCCACCTGATGGTATGCGGTCACCGTCGCCTGTTGAAAAGGGCAACACCAGAGGAATCGCCAAAGCAACGCCGGCCCTGAAGGAGAGCTCTTTTTGCAACTTTTTTGAGTAACCCCATGTCATAGCGTATCGGGAATACCGAAGAAAGAAGCTCATTCCACAATATGCATATTCTTAGCAAAAAGATATTGAGAATCGGACCGTTGTGCTTCTCCACAAGTCCAGTCGGTGTGGATAAACTTCCTTCTTCGGCCAATGGTCTGGTGGTAGAAGGGCGAAGTAGGCACCAGATCAAACAATTCCTCGAAGCACTCACCGTTGTAAAGGCGGTAGAACACACAGAGGCAGCCGATGTCCCTCCTAAGACTTAGGACTTATACTTGCATCTATCTCATTAAATAACATATTTATACTCATAACTCTGTAACTTACTTCTAAAATGGTTCTCCCAACGCCGCTATAAACATAGTTATTTAATAAGCTCCATATCTACTAACAAGTTTTAATGCGTTGGAACAGAGTAATGTGACGTAATATGAAACTAGCATAACATTATGCATGAAAAGGATAAGTGGAGAAGAATTACTTCCACATTTTATTAAAGACTGCATAATGAAAAAGTAAGCCACAACTAACTGTTAACCACTGTAGCCCAGTGGTTTGAATTTCGGTCTCCCGCACGTAAAACGCGAGTTTAAATCCTGCAAGCAATTCAAGTTTTTCAAATTATACGCATATTACAAAGGAAAATATCGTGAGAAAACCTGCATACTTGATACTTTATAGTGATCGCAAAGGTCTGTGAAGTCTGCCAATCTACATTTGACAAGCGTGGAAGACTATTGCCTTAACGCCCTTTTATTGTGAGACGAGACCCCAGGCCAACAGTGGGACAAAATGATGATGATATGATATGAAAAAGTTATATGTAATTAGTTTAAGATATTTTTACCAGTAGTGCACAGACGTCACTAACTAACTAACGCGACGCTATTTAGTTAAACATATGTAATCTAAAGCGGTCAAGTGCGAATCGAATTCGTGTACGTAGGATTCCGTATAACCACCAATATAATTACACAAAGGAGAAATTAAGCACAGAATTATCTGTATAGTGCTCCCGGCCCGAAAATTGCACGACTCTATAATTTTTTGCCTTCATAGTTCTTCAAGGTCCTCAGATTTTTTTCTCTAATAATGCTAAATTTCATGTTGGTATAACTTGTCGTATTTAAATACAATCGAACCAAATTTGTATTGTGGATAAATCCATATAATATATTTTTCTTACTGTTAGTTGGTTTGATAACCGCCATGATGCATGTTCTGTAAATTGGTCAACTAGGCAGTATGCAGAGGCGATGATAATATTTATGACGTATATTGAAATTTGATCGATGTACAATAATATATATTTAACAATAACGACAAAGTAAAAATTTACGTCATATGTGTGTGTGTGTGTGTATACATATATTATTAAATAGCTAGTGTAAGTGTAAACTGAGCAGTAACGGCTGCTAAAAATTAATTCTCGGTGATCAGATAGACTTCTACTAAGCCTGAAATTAGAAGGTGCAGGTAGTATACGTCTAAATCTTTTCTAGCCGTATTGGGGTAGTTTAGAATACTCCCCCCAATCCCATGCTGGCAGAACAGGGTGTCGTAAGAGGCGACAGAAGCCGGCCTGCTTGCTGGTAGGGCTTCGCGTATGGATCAGTTTTATTATTAATTCATTAATATTATTACTAGTCTTATTCCCTTTCCGTGAAGCCTGCCTGGCTAGCTACCACCCTTCTGCTTGAGTCAGCCGCCAAACGACTCGTCGTGGTCCGGCTGGCGGCTTGAGAGCCAGTACCTTCTTTTTAACCTTCTTCTTATTTCCTGGCCGACAACGCATCAGGGATACCTTTGGTCTTGCTGATGTCCATGGGCGACGGTGACCACTTACCATCAGGTGGCTCGTCTGCTCGTTTGTCGGCAATTAACTTAAAAAAAATCTTTTGATTGGGAGATACATTTTCAAACCTCTAAGTCCTTATTTCTTTTATATTCATTTTGTTTTGTCAACACAAGGTACATGTCTGGATACATGGGGATGTATTACTTCTAGGTGCGAGATCGGATAACGCAATACCGAGTGATGTTTAGTGAATCAGGGCATTAATTCAGTGTAATATTGGTTTAAAAACATTTCCTTGAAAAACGTGTTAATGAAAACTTTATTTCGAATCACGATCATATTAAACGCACAAAGGTATTTTGAAATATAGATTGTCACGCGTCAACCACAAAACTAAAATGGAGCGTCACATTTGCAAGTTCTTAAAACCTTCAAATCACTATAAAATGTTGCCGCAAAACAACTTCTTTACCTCAGGGCTTAGCGTTTGTTCTGTAACATAAACATTTTTTATTTATCTACTACTTATTAATTAACTTCAACTCATTACATTAAACGCGAAACAAGAAAACATAACGAAATGTGCGTATGATATTTAAAAATGTTACTACAAACATAAAATGGATTTCGCTAACAAAGTTGCTACTGCGAAGCGATATAATTGGTTCAATTCAATTCAAGCATGTTCACACTCGTCATGTTGTTTACTTGAAAATGAACCTAATATTCATTGAACAAGATTCAAATTGGAGTTTAAACCATTCCCCTTATATAAAGACAAGTGAAGTTGATTGAGAACACTTTATACAAGGGCAATATTCAGTCTTTTGCCTTATCTGTTATAACAACGTTAATAAATTACATCACATAGTTTCGATGTATATAAATTATATGTCTCATAAGTTGACGATATAGCTATTCGAGCAACTGTTTAAAAGTCGTTGTGCCTATCGTGATTTCTTCAATTTGTTAGTACAACATTAAGTCTGCTAGAATCAAATTCAATTTGTAATCATAATATCACCAAAAATTCAAAATCACCAGCCACTTTCCTAAACAGTGTAACTCATGGTCAGCGAAAAACACTTTCAATATGTTATTTACTGAACATTCCAGCGCGATGTTGACGGCCGAGAGATTTAGAGAACTTCTTACAGTCAACATTAAGTTTGAATATACTTGATAGCTATAATTCTCTTCGTAAAACCTCAAAAAGGGTGACGTGTTTAGTTGCGATGTAGAAATGAGCTGGAAAGCTAGTCAAAGTGAGTAACAATTCTAGTGATGCAGATAGCGGCGGAGATCATTATCGGATGACTCGTATGATGTATGATGTATGACTCTGCCAGTCCGCACAGCACAATCAAACACGCTCAAGGCTTCTTCAGTTCACTAGAATATTAAAAAGTTATAACCATAACAAAGTACCCGAAATTCTTATTTGAGTTAACAAAATTTCGTCTTCTTCGTCATCAGTGTCGCCTCTGAAGCCCGGTTGGTAGCGCTCTGCTGTGCGAGATGTCCTGAGTTCGATTTCCGGCCGGGCAGACATTTATGTGACCGAAAAATGTTTGTTCTCGGACCATGAATGTTTGTGATGCCATATCTGTGTGCCCATGCGATCCGCAACTCAGGGAATTCTAACGTGCGTGTGTGAATGTTTGAACGTATTTTTTTTTTCGTTAATATTGTGTAGCTATTTTAACTAGGTTTTTATAGTAAAAATTAATGTTTACATACACATTATCATTTGCAGAAAAATTTGCAAAAGTTGCAGATGGTTTCGACAGCATCCACGGTCCAAGAAAAATATCTGATACAATAATATCTTCTGAGGCCAAGAATCAATCATAAGACCAAGGTGTCATCGTATCGAGTAAAATTACGAATAATATAAGTAAATTACGATTAATAAGTACGAGTAAAATTACTCACGTACAGATGACCGGTGGACCGATTTTGAAGCCATTTTTTGTGTATTCAAGTGGGTTCTCAGATGGCTTAGACTCACAATTGTACCCTGTAGGGAAAAAAAAGTATATAGTTTATCTATATTTTTAAAATATCAAAAAAGTGTTTGCTTAACTTGCTAATAGCAGACAAGAAAACTTAGGTAATGTCTGCCGGAATTTTCTGATCCGCTAATTTTATATAAATAAATAGCTTCAGCTGCAATATTATTACGTCTTAAATTAATTTACTTATCATCGTACTTTGCACTTTTGTATACATGAATATTGCGTGTAAATAGCATCCACACTGTGTACTTGCGTACGGATATTTTATATTAATCAGACCTATACACAATGGCTGACTATTTGTATATAGTTTAAATATTGAGCAAGAATTGTACTCTGACCACGGTGCAGTGAATAAACAGCCCACTCACCTTGCCTTGTTTGATGTGATTCTTAACATCCTTTCTTCACGGATATGATTTGGAACGACAATCTTACGCCTGAAGAAGCCAGCCGGCGGGTCTTCGATGCAGTTAATTCGTGATCATCCGCGGAAGTTCACCACATTATAGCTTGTTCCTATATTATCTTAAAGGGTGCACCCTAATATTAAATCATCAATTTAGATATATTGGATTAATCCACTTCAAATTATCTAGATTTGCAATTTTACACGACCGCTCAAGTCGAACGAAAAAATCCGGAAGAAGAGAAAAAATTAAGTGATTACGTAGTTTGCTCATCGGCTCGACCAATCCCGAAGAGGCAGTATTTTTATTAATTTTGAGCCTGCTAACGCCTTCTATTGGCATGTTGGTTGCAACTCTGAATGATTGGGCTCTGTACTCAGTAGTTATCTGCCAATATTCAAATTAATTATAATAATATGAAATGCAGCTGTAACGCTTCACCAATATGTATATAAACATTTGTATATAAGTCTATATGTCACACAAAAACTCCTGAATCAACATTGAATTTATTTTGACGGTAACGAAAGCCAGTGTTTAAAGTACTATGTTACAACAAATTTTGTTTTACAAAACCGAAGATACGGCTTCTCAGCATGCGCAAGAAGAAGGCATGGCCACATCATAGATTCCGCAGACACTGAACTAAGATTACTAGTTCTTGCACATGTAGTCCTTGACTAAATGAAGTATATTATAAAGGAACCGTAAATTGGTGCATGTTTAACAAATCGCCGACATCCCTCAGATCCATCCGTTCTCCGAGTAATAATTGTACGCAGGGTCGAGGGCAGACCAGGTGTGATCAATCATATCGCCCCTTACGGCACCTTAGGGCTGACATCGCTGCTAGATTTATTTATTAAGGTCAATCAAGATTTATTTTCCGAAAAGACTTTACAATTAATTTTGTTTAAGTGAAAAATTTTGAGTAAAAATTTATTAATTGCTTACAATTTATATACTTTTAATTATTTTTATTTCCATATAAACTTACAGTTTGGTAGTAATGGACTTAAAATCTCCCTACTAGAAGTACTTTCCGTCCTTATTAAGTTTTCCATTAAATCCTAAAATTTTGTTGAACAATTATCCATTTGATACTTATATTATCTAAATATATTTTTTTATTAGATTTGTTCAGTTAAACAAAAGTGAAGATTTGTTGTTTGGTAGCATTTGTTCGGTGATGGATTGTACGGAGCACTATCATTCAACCAAAGATTGAGCGTAGTTGGAGAAAATTTACTAAATGTATATTAAAAGAAGAAAACAAAATAAAAAAGGAAACAAAATAGGCATTAAATAGGCAGAAAAATAGCCTGATGATTCTATCGATTAATGTAGTAGGTATCTGCGGTTAAACCTCACATCTGCCAACAACTGGCTGGTCGCCAGCGACACTCGTCAACCCGACTTTAGTCACCGCCACAATTACATCAAGCTTGATGACCGAATTCCCCAACTACCGTTTCGGGGCTTCGCATAAGCCGTGAACCGTGTCTTTTCATACATCGTTGATAAAATTTATATTCTTTTTATACTTTCTATTAAATGTAGTGAGTAGTTTTTGTAATTATTAGTTAACAATTAAACTTGAATTTAAATTGAAATCATTTAATAATTATTCTACCTAAGAAAATCGATCGATTTATATATTTAAATGTTTGTTAGGGAAACTTCAATCATAACTCACGTACGGCTTAACTAGTTGGCATTTTTTTTTTAATTATATTATTTTTATTGTAATAAGTTCATTTTATTTGTAATAATATTTCATTTAATCTTAATTTCTTAATCTTTTGAGTACTTCATTTCAACCGGAACCAATCGGTTTTAGTATGAATGTTATTGTTACAGAGTTATAGAACCAACAATTATAAATATAATCGGCATATTTGATATTGTGGAGATATAATCTCCTGATTAGGTTACGAAGCCACTATCAAATGGTTCAGAACTGGCTTCGCAGATCGGATTGATTTGAAATTAACCAGATTTATCCGGGTTGATGTAGGATTGGGTACTACGTTCAATTTGTGGTGTGACGCAGGATATAGCCCTTAGATTTTGGGAGCCGGGATTGTATTTAGAAATAAATAATTTCTCGTTTCAAAGATACCTTGCGAATCTAATAGACTTAAGGACCTTGGGTTCCTCGATGTATTGAGAAAAGAGTAAAATTTACACATTGGCTTTTGTTATCTTATTCTGGAAATCTCTTGTGTTAAATTAATGAACCTCACATTGACTTAAATAAATTGTTAAGAAGTTTTTTATTCCCCTAATTAGTTTACACAGATGTGTGTGTTTTGACAAATACGTTTAAGAAGTTGTCACGTAATCCAACATTAAATACAGCATTCGCTAGCAAGGAAATTTGAAAATCGAAGCAAAGCTCACAAAGCTATGATAAGGCGCGATCGGAACAATACATCATCGCATGACACCGACAGTCGCTGGCAATGTGCCAGCTTAGGTGTTGATGAAAGAGATTTTAGTATTGGAAATGTCGGAGCGTAAATTATCGCTTTAGAAGGATAAGTTTAGAAGGGAGAGTATTGCTTTGAAACTATTTAAAGCTATCACAGTATAGGCAAAGAATTGAACTTGAAATATGTGTATATAGAAAATATTATTTAATGCTAATAGTTAACTATTCAATGGTAACATTACCGCCAGTCACGCATCTAACGGCCCCGGGAGTGAAGGTGACGCTTTGCCGGCCAGCTATTAAATAACTTTACGACTATACGATAATATGGTTTTTTTTCGTTGAGAACCTAAGATCTGCCTGTGTATTTTTATACACATAAGTGCTTTGTCTAGCGTTTTGTTAGCAGAAAGACGGACGAAAAACTTCCAAATAAATATGTTTTGTCTTCTAAACCAATAACTGAGTCTGCTAGTATTAAATTTTCCAATAAACATTAAATGTACCTATATAATTTGGCTCCGTTACAATTATATTAATTGTATAAATTAGTACTCTCATATAATTACTTGCTTTTGTGATCTGCAACGTAGTCTAATTGTGGGTGATTTGTACCTGGATTTGACCTTCAATAAATACAGTGGAATTATATTATTTATATAGATTAGTACTCTCATATCATTACTTGCTTTTGTGATCTGCAACGTAGTCTAATTGTGGGTGATTTGTACCTGAAATTGACCTTCAATTAATACAGTGGCTGCAGTATTTCAACGACCACGAAATTCACATGAAAACTAAAATTTATAAAGTATCAACTACTTGTAAATACATACAGCATTTATTAGAATTTGATTTCAGAACTATAGAACACGAATTTTCGGATAACATAAAATAATTTCAATTTGAACTCTCGTGCAATCGACTATTTGATATTGCTGTTTCGAGGCCAACACAAAACAAGGAACAAGTAAGTTCCAATGTTGTTGTCGCCGAATCGGTACGTCAGTGCGGAAGTTCAGCTTTGTGGTGTTTGGTACTCCACTCCAAATAAGTGTACGGACTAGTACATGCTTATTTGTTAGGAAATCACTGTTGTGTGAATAGTTTAGAGCTCAGAGCGCCGAGATCGGACCAAAACCGAAGTTTCGGCAATGCACCTAAATTAAAATGTCAAATTACAAAATTGTAAACAGAGATAAGTTAAAAATAAACATAATAAACGATTACAATGCTGAGTACGTGCTCACTGTGCGAAACGATGCCGATTAAATAAATGTGGTGCTCTAGTAAGCTAGAAAAATGCTAGTATTAAAATTTGTAAACTATCCATACACGCACTTTTTAAATGCTTTTTGAAGAATATAGCCTCTCCCTAGTTGCCGATGCTCCGTCCTGTTCTAAAGCCTTTCGATTATAATAATTCATCCGATTATTGACGTTGCCTTCCGAACTTAAATTCAAGCTCAAAATTACTTATTTCACCTAGTAACTTACGTAACTACTTATTTGTGCTTATGGACTTCATTATTTAGCTTCCACTACCGTTTCATAAAGATGACTTATAATGGACTTCATTATTTAGCTTCCACTACCGTTTCATAAAGATGACTTATAATGGACTTCATTATTTAGCTTCCACTACCGTTTCATAAAGATGACTTATAATGGACTCCATTATTATTCTTTCCTCCATATAAATTATGATGATAAAGTGTAATAAAGGATAGATAGTTATATACATATGTAGATGTCAAAACAAAACCTATCAATTTGTTTTATATAATAAGAAAGAACTTGAATACAAATAAGGTTTATTGCGAATTAAACGTGAACTGATAATACATATTTAAAAAATAGCCAACGTCCAGTTTAGCAGATTCAAACGTTATTAAATTAAATAAAACACTTATTAATAACTAACATGTTAATAATCTTGTTGAAATGCTTTAGAATGTAGCAGACGTCAGAGAATTAAAAAAAAATAGCAAAAATTTAATTCATAGGAAAAAAGTAAAAATGCACTCTGATAAATTAATTTTTTTACAGTTAGTTTAGATTTATTTATTTATTAAAAAAAATATTCCCATAGATTATGTTTCCCAGTAGCTGACAAATATCTGAACTACGTTAACAGAACTTAGTTACGATCACTGAGCGTTGCTTCCGTCCGATACAAAACAATTAAGCATTTATCCTGAGAAGACAATTTAGCAGTAGTTGAAAAATTATGGATTTTAATTATGATCGTTCCATTTCTTTGCTGCAGCTTAGCATTTCTGTATTATTGTTTAATATAATATTAAACATTACATTAATTAGTTTAATTCAACATGCAGCAGCAGCAGACGTAAAAGCCATTTTATTTTACACTTTTTATATATTGTACCTGTTCACGTCGTCAGTCTTACTTTATGCAATTTAATACTTTTTATTTGCATCGTTTCTTGCTTTTTACTGTTCGTCCTACTCATTTCATTCCTTTTCATGTTTTGCCTCATCACTTTTATTCATTTTCATAATATCCCGCCGTTGCTAGAATAGCAATTCTACACAAAAAAAGATAAAGTTTAGTAGCTAAATCTAGCCGTGCGGAACTGTTGAACAAAAGTAACCGTATAAAAACGAGTGGAGTTTCCGCTCGATTCAGTAATTTCAGCTTTACAATTCAACTGCGCTAAAGTTGCGAATACCGCGATAACTTTTGAAGGTACGTGGAAAATAGCAGAGTAGAAATTACATTTTTGATTATGTTCACCATCACAACACACTTTGTTTCACAGCTAGGCTCTGGTCTTTTATTAAAATAATTCTTCACTGTAACTGAGTACGGGTGGGCAAACTGCGAATATTATATATGAACTTTGTAGAGAATATTACAGCGTATTTGCGTCACAGACTAGGCGATCACTTTCTTCGGTGGAGGAAAACATCGTGAGGAAACCCGCATACCTGAAAGTACCCCATAACGTTCTCGTAGGTGTGGGAAGTCTGCCAACCCACACTCAAATAGCCTAGTGGACTACGGCCTTAATCCCTCTCATTATAAGAAGATACCCAAGCTCAACAGTGGGACAATTATATGTTATAATTATGGTGGTGATGAAACCTTATAGAGAAGTCACAAATAAAACGTAAGTCGTAATTTAAACGTGTCCAATTAGTAAGAGAATTCTAGAGAAACTGAAATGTTAATTAGTACAAGTACTTACACTTATTGTGAAATCATATGATTAGTTAAACTTATCATACGTCGGTTTAAAAGATGTGCCAAAGAGTTTTTCGTCGTTTTATTTACTTTCGTCGTTTCTATTTACTGATGAAGTATAATTTTGAAACGGTAGAAGAAACGACAATTACAAAATACCTAAATATGTATAAGAAGTATGTTCCTTTATTCATTGATTCATTCAATACAGTGATTTTCGTACTGATATCAGTAAATAAATATGTATTTCTGGTTCATACAACTAAGAAAATCGTAGCCTTAAAAGTATAAAATAGAATTAATAAGAAGTATAGTATCGGCCTTGAAAAATGAATAACAATTACCATGTGTGCGGCTATAATTTGAGGAAAGATTTTTTTTATGTTAACAGCTGACAATTGAGCTGACGAGCCAACTGATGGTGAGTGGCCACCGTCGTCCATGGGCATCAGAACTACTAAAGAAAATGCTGGCTCTCAAACCCCCAGCCGGAATGTGACTAGTCGTTTCGCAGGTGACTCCAACAGGAGGGTGGTAGCTAGCCAGACAGGCTTCACGGAAAGTACCAGTAATAACATTAATGACTTAATACTCAGAGTCCTTACGCGAAGCTCTGCCACCAAACAGGCTGGCTTATTTCGCCTCTTACGACACCTTGTTCTGCCAGCATGCAATTGGGGGAGTATTCTATTGTAGGCCGGCCATAGTGTCCCGAATGCAACCGAAGTGTGTATGGAATAAACTCTACAAATGTATTTTGTAGGCTAAGATATAAGAAACAAGCAACAAACTTATAAAGGCCTCACTTTGTTCCAAGTATCTAACAACACGGAACTCAGACAGTATCCGCAAGCACCTTACTTGAACAAAGCAGGTTTTAAAAGTTCCATAACGTTGTTACGAACATATTTATTGTTAAAAACTTTGTTACTGTGATCTGAGAGTTGTATTTTATTTATGTTGAAGCATAACAAGGATGGAAACTCATATCTTAGGTATTATTACGAATATCGATTTAGAACTGTGATCATAGACCATCAGCAACCAACATACCAAGTCTAATATAGCAAGATACATTATTAAATGTATGAGCCCTTGTATCGATAAAGTTAACTATATCTATCTATCTATATATGTACATAATAATATTCTAACTGATTGCTTTCTGTACAAGGATATATGAAAAAAACGACTTTTATGATTTTATTAACGCAATAGAACCCAAAACAATTGTTGTTAGAATTGTTGTCTGATTGTTTGTGTATGCGTTTGTTCGCGCTAATCTCGGAAACGGCTTATCCGATTTCGTTACGGTTTTAACTAATTCAGGACGCGTCACTTTATATTTAAAGTTCGTTTCATTTCAATTCGTCCATAAATAAAAGGTGCTTTTTGTAAGCCTAAGGTAGTTTCTCTGAAGCGAAGCGAGGGCGTTTGCAAGTAGGTACTAAGTGGTACTACTAGTACCTGGTAATCGTATACTACAACGATGATCTTGTAGCTTAGTGGGTAGTGACCCACCTTGACAACCTAGGGATCCCGGGTTGGATTACCGGCCGGGATAGACAATTTTGTGATAGATAATTGCTTGTGCGGGTGTTTGTACTGTCTATCTTCCTATGAACATGTCACACTCAATACAGCGAAAGCTAGTGCGGGAGTGTCAGTGTTTGAGAGTTTATTATTATTTTTATTGATTAATTATTGTTTGTTATCTATATCTATACTAATATTATAAAGAGAGAAAGCTAATTTTGTGAGTTTGTGTACATGCGAAACGTAAAATCCGGAAGCACGGAACCTATATAAAAAATTCTTTTACTATTAGGGGACATTATTCCGGATGGATATCGGCTATATATCCAAGCTATAGATATAATAATTATTTATTGAAACCCAAAGAAGTCGCAACGGGCCGCTCATTTATTACAAAGTCATCATGAAATGTCCTGATGTTTCCGTTGAGTTTAATACATATCTTGAAACCGTTGAACGGAAAGTGCTCTTGTAAAAGTGGTTTATGAAATATAAAGTCGAGTGGTGTCGTGGGCGTGGTGAAAATCCAACTCTATACAAACATTAAGAAAGGTTCCCAAAGGTACCGCCATGCTTGGATTCACCGTAAACATCATGCATAAAAATGGTCGGATTAAGCTGGATAGCATCGAACCCAGCGATTCTGCATACCTTTTCTGAAGCAGTCCTTATAAAGTGTTTGCTGTGAATACACAAACTAATAATATACTATAATAAATGGTGCTTAATAGCACACACAATCGAGTATAGCTTAAAACCATCTGATCTAGCGTTAAAGTTAATTAAGCATTTTAAAAATATTTTATATCAATCCATTTTAAAACAGCCTGGACAATGGAGGCATGATCTAGTGACTCATTCATAGCCAAAGCATTTTAAAAGATACATGGCACATCTGGATTATGACATTTAAAATAATGAAATTAATATGGATTAAACATTTGCCTGGCAAAATATAAGCATCTGTAACTATGCTAATTATTATACATATATCATAATTATTAAAAAAATATTATTTCAAATTAAATTTATTGTAAGACCTCGTTCGATAACTGTAACCTTTTCTAACATCTTATAATTCATAGGTATTAAATTTTATATTATATGAACGTAGATGAAAGGACGTATTATAAGCATAAGCATAAAATGAAATATAGCATAAGCTAAAAAAGTCAATCTATGCGGCTGTAATAAGCAATTTCCGTAAGCCTCGTTTTAGCCGCAATATTCCGAGAGCAGGCACTTTGAAGTCATGGTTTTAAATAAGCATCGTTGAAGAATATTAAAAATTGTATTGAGAGTTTATGCACATCTTTATAAAGTCTTCAGGTTTAGATAATTTTAAATAAAATCTCGAATTTTCAGCGCTTCGTAGCCGACGGTGGAACTCAAAACCTTTATAATTTAGTCTTGACCAAAGTCCATACGAATATATTCGATGTTTATGGTATGTATCGATACGCAATAGTATAGCAGAATTATGGTTAAAAATATTAGCGGCAGTATACTTGATGAATTGTTGCCAGAATATATATTGAGTAATATATAGTCAAACCTCCCTTAAAACGAACTCAACGTGAAACACATGATTCGTTACTTACCTTTGTGGTTGCTCTTTAAGTCTTCTTGTAGAAAAACGTTTTAATAAAACAGACTTCAGAAAAGCATTGGTTTCTATGCCGTGATTTTATCTACTTTCCACTCTCAGTTAATGTCTGCAATAGCAGCGTTGACAGGGACATGGTCAATTGCTAACCAAACTTTAGTTTGATCTTTGGAAAATTGCTTAAGATAATTATTGGAGGTTATATATGAATTACATGATGAATGATTTTAAATCAGACATGTACTCCTATATGTAAAGTAAATTAACATTTTATTTTCTATTGTTACGAAGTAATTTCAACTTAAAATAAGTAAGGATTAGTTTTTAAAAATGATAAAATATTGACATCTCTCCGTGCATAAAACACAAATGGCCATCCACTCGTAAGACCTCAATCATCATTTTCATTTCCATTCTTATAGAGTCACGACGTTGACAAGGAACCAATTTCAGTATACATTGCCTTAAACCTTGTCTTATTTTACGTAATAACACGTTAACAATGAATACGAATCAGCGCTACACGTTTTCTGCAAAAATTTATAAGTACCCTCCGATCAAAAAACAACTTACTGCGTACGGAATAAAGTTGAAAATACTTTGCTTTAGTAATCTGAAAAGTAATCCAGAAGACATCTGCGTGGAATTCAAACGTCCATGTGAAAAAACTTTGATGTTTCTCACAAAGGACATTCTATCGGAATGGAAGGGGATTAGGTAGAAAGGAAATACTGGTTAAATATTTAATGGAGGTTTGTCGTCTAAGCGCTAAATTGTTAAAAGGGACTCCTCGTTATTAAGAGTGAGTGAATGTATCTGTAAATAATTAATTGTGTAGTGTTTCGGAATAACAATGGCTTGTTCCTGTAACTTTTTTATAGTTTATTTACACACGTAGTATTCAGATCATTTAGCTGTGTATTGAATTTTAAATAAAGAGTGTATGTGCCTGACTTCGTTGAATAATTTACCAATCCATGGTGAATCATGCTTGGTGTTAGGTACAATTCTTTATTTGCCTGAATAGCTACCATCCTCGTCCTAAAATCAAAGAAGAATCGGAGTGCCAGTAATAAGTGGGTTTCGCGTTTTCTTCTTGGCCACAAATGCATCGGTCATACAATTTTTACAATTTACAACCATAGGCGAATGTGAGCACTTGGTTGATCCGTCTGCTCGTTTGTCCTTTATTTACACAAAACTGTCCACTTCTGTGTGTGTAACTTTGCTCCCGACTGAAAAGGCTTTGATACTCATTAGAGTTACTAACACAAGTGTCAAAAATCGTTATCCAAGAATTCTTGGATAAGACAATCTAAAGCACTTTAACACCAGGCACGAGAGCCCTCCAGATAAACGTAGCTTAATAGGTCTAGCGACCTGCAATAGTCCTGGGGGTATTGATACGTCAGCTAGTGAGCAGAGTTCACAACGAGTAGACGACGTTGAGGAATTAATGAAGGAATGGTAGAAATTTTTTATACACTGATTGATTTTATTTATATTAAAAAAAATTATGTGAGCGACAAGCAAGAGTTTAAGACAATAGTTTTAACATTGTCATCGCCTACGTAATACACGTGGATAATGTAATGAGCGTTACAAAGAACCCTATTACAAAGACAAAACATTGTTATACTAATTTTCTCGGCACTTTCTTGCACAAAGGATTGCGAGCTTGATGGAATATTACACTTAAGTTGATAAAGAGGGGGCCAGGTATGTTAAAAATATTTTTTGCGCTATGGTATTAAGACGGTACATGAAGGTGTCTCTGTTGAAGGTCTTATAACCGGTCTAACTCCGACGGTGCTTGCATGGTGGTAGTGGTATTTAGCCCGCCTGGCTAACAACCACCCTCATTCCAAAATCGACCGTCAAATGTTTCATACGCGTTTCAGTCGCAGTGTCAGAGAGCCAGTTGTCATGCGGGTCCCTCGCATCGTTTTCGGTCAGTGATAGTGATGCCTTTGGTATTACAGATATCCGTGGGCGACGATCACCACTTACCATCAGATGGCTCGTCGTTTGTCAACTATTAACATTTAAAAAAAATTTCATGTAACATAAGATGCTTATTTAGCAGCTTTGGCTTGTTATTACGTAGAAAATGTTGGTACATTAGAGAATAAAAAATAGATTAGAGAAGAGCTTATAGCTCGAGCTTATGTCGATCTTGAATGATCGATTGAGTAAGCGACATCAGGCGCAGTCGGTAGTTAAATGAGTGACCGCTTGTAGCAAAATTTCTTAAGCGCTTCTATACTTTGAGTACCCTTCAAAGCGCTTTAAACGCTTTGATCTGTTGATTGCAGTTGTTACCGTATATTAGTAGACTTAAATCCATGTCAGAGGCCTTCGGACGACATAACAATCTCTGACACTTGGGTTAGCCTCTAATCCGCACTGGAACAGCATGGTGGAGTACACTCTAGGCCTCCTCAACTACTAGGAAAGATCCAGTATCCTCCAATGCTAATGTGCGAAATTCTACAGAGGGAGATCACGGTCAAAGTTCGTTATGTTGACTTAGTGGTCACCCATACTTGAATATCTAAGAGTTTGTTTCTGATCTAGCCAAATTCCATCTTAAAAATTATTTGCTTAAGCCAAATGTCATTAAAATCTAAAACCATATATCAAACACTCAAAAAAAATTTATGAAAGTCCGAAAAACTCTTGATAAAAGCGCCGCAGCGGTGAACGTCAAATAAAAATTAGCTTTTTGCGACCCGAAAACCCGCCAGTGAGATACGGCGTGTGTTTCGGAGTACTTAACGCGAGCGTCGATGATTGCGTTACAGGAAAATGTCGAATGTAATACACGTCTTTCATTACACCTGAGTCGGAAGTCTGAAACTGTGGGGAATAATATTGCCTTTTAAAATGTCTTTTAAATTACGACAAAGTTTCAAAATTACATTATCTGTCTGTGAATAAAATATTCAATACCTATTAAGGCAGCAGAAGAATAACACCTTGCATACATTTAAAATTACTGAAGCTCTTTGGAATATGTTTCTGCTAAGCTATTTAAAATTCAACGAACAATTTTTATATCCGAGTGCCATTTTATTACATCTTTAAGGGTCCGTTACATTGCACGAGAGCAACTAGTGAATAATTAGGTGAAATAAAAACATAATAGTGTAGAAGAATATTCATTGCAACAAATTCATGTATTCTGGATTAATATTCTGGATTTAAACATTATTTTATCAGTTTGAATAACTGAAAAATTATATAAATCGTAAACCATTTATCTTTTATTGATAGTTGAAGAATTAATCAATTAAATTTATTAAATCTTTAGTTAATAATTATTTGAATTACATGTGTCTTAATAAATATTTGACATACATATTGTTATAAACTTATCGTTAAAATTACCATTTCGTTAACATTTACTGATTAATTTTCACATTATTTTGTATCGTAGTTTGATCGATGAATTTAAAATGCATGCAATCCATTTTTGAACTTTAAAATGCATTCAGATTAATCGGTTCTAATCCATTGATGAAAAAGTTCTGTACCTATTTAACAATTTTTCCACATTCACGTCGATGAATGTAAAATATTATAAGGTATTGCGATTTCATCGACTATAGTCTAAAGGTTGGTTCAAGTTCATACTGGGAGCGCTCACTTCCGTATGTCATTCTGATGCGTCTATGACATTCCTATCTCTTGGGAAATTAATGCTTCGTGATTTTCCTGACGTGAGATTTTTTATTCAATCCCTGTTGATAAATGAAGGGTTTAACAAGATTTCCGCTTGGGCTCTTATACGCCTGTGAAATACTCTTGTAAAAATGTAACGATAACTCAACCGGATTACAGATTCATATGGGTGATGCATGTTAAAAGCAAATGGATCTTACCAAAGAATCAAAATGGCTTGGATGTGTGTAACTTAACGAAATAAGGGTCATTAGGTAAGTTAGTACGTTAAGTAAGAATTTGTGCGCTTCTTCTTAACATTGTTTCTATCTGTTACATTGTTTTGTCCCGGTATTTGGCTCTGAAAACATCGAATATATTTAGTTTAATTCTTTCGAGGTCATCATGACTTCTTAAGATTATAATAATTTATTTTCAGTCTTTATTTTTATCTAGATATTTTAAAGAAATATTATGTTGCAGACATGTATCCCCGAGCGATCCCATTTAAAACTACTTTCTACGCCATCTACATATAGGATTGATTTAAATTAATATTAACTATGGGTCTAAATTAAACTGGCATAGAATGAGTCACGTAGACCGTCAGTACTTGGTACTGGTACTGGTGGTACTTGGTACTGGTTGGTGAAAACAATTACTTGGTGATGACAATCAACAGTCACCATTTTATGTAATGTTAATCCACATGACCATATTATTTTCACCTTTACTGTCGTGACTACCATAAAATTATTCTATCGTAATCCTTCTACTACATATATATATATAATAAAAATAAATCGTTTATAGCAATAAGTTCGCCTTTTGTATGACATGTTGTTCAAACTATTATCATGTACGTGCTGCAGTGTACAATAAAGAATATAATTATACTTGAGGCACTGAAATAGTTTTGCGCTACTATAAAATGGGGTTCCATATAGTTAAAAAAGTGAGAATCTTTTTATCTTTTTTAAAAATACTCTCGTTTTGTATTCACTAGACTTTTTTGTTCCTCGGTTACGTGTGTAAATTGTCACTCTTATTATTGTTTATTTACCACCCATTATTTAGTGGTTATCATCAATCATCTAGGTATTGCTTTCCTAGTAAATACGTACCTATGACGTACGGATACAAAATTTATTTTATTATTTACCATGCATAATAATTATATTATTTGGCCAAATTGGGTCTGCATAGATTACTGACCCCAATCCCATGCTAGTAGAACAGGGTGTCGTAAGAGGCGACAGAAGCCGGCCTGCTTGCGCAAGGTTTATATTACCAATATTTAATGAAATCATATTATAATATTGATATTATTACCTTTCCGTGTAGCCTAGCTAGCTATCACACTCCTGCTTGAATCAGCCCCGAAACAACTTGTTCCCGGCTGGGGAACTTAAGAGCCAGGACTTTCCTTCTTTTTCGCTATTCGTTCTTGACCAACAACGCATAACTGATGTCTTTGGTGTTACTAATGTCCATGGGCTACGGTGACCATGTACCATCAAGTCGCTCGGCCGCTAGTTCATCGGCTATTAACATAAAAAATATGATATGTTATTTCACTCACATTCATATCACATTACTTAACAATAACAAGACAATGCATGAAATGTATTTTCCACATTCCTTACATATTCGAAGAAGAATAGTTTCTCATAACCGTTTGGACAGTTAAGGACATTATTCACACTTTTCCGCAGTTTGCACCAGTAAGATAAACTGCAAAAGTTTCTTTACATTTTAAATCCATTATTACGTTACTTCTAAAAGTAAAAGCATAATAATTCACCATTTATATTTTTGAAAATATTTTTAACTCTCCAACTAACAGTTAAACATATTTAGACGTCACATCTATATTTATAATAAAAATTTTGCCTGATCGCTTTCTGTACATGAGGGATATATGAGAAAAACTTTTATAAAGGGCCTTTAACGTAATAGTAAGTAAAACAATAGTTGTTAGAATTTCCGTCTGTTCGTTTGTGCTTTGGTGCGCGCTCATCTCAAAACCGGCTTTTGTTATGGTTTTCAGTAATATATTGCAGTGAGCATCACTTAATAATTATAGTTCGTTTTATTTGAATCCATCCATAAAAAAGTTAGTATTATTAATTTCTTTCTAATTCACAAAACGACAAAAATCCTGTCCTAAAACAATGTAGGTGCTATTTCTAAGCGTAAAGCGCAGTTTTTCCTGAATCGAAGCGAAGGCAGTTTACTAGTAACAAAATAAAATCACAGGTCAAAATGAATTGTATTTAGGTAAAAGATCTATTTAATTGACGGAATAATTCCAATTTATGTCAATATCAAATTTTGTTCCAAATAATGTGTTACATAGATTGAACCTCAATCATATATTATGTTAGAATAGAATAGAACACTACCCCGGAAAATCTTCATTGTGTCAAAAATATATAAATTCTTAGAAATTGAACTGAATGAATTGTTTTGTTTGTACCGGATTTTTTTCTAGAAAATATAAAATACCGCGACTAAATTAAAATATTCATGACACTGCGTTATATATTAAAGAAAGAACTTTATTGGCTTGGAAACACAATAGTAACGAGATTAATATTCCTCCGACTGGATAAGTATAGAAGAGAATAGATTTCTCTGGAAAAAAAAAGTATTTGTAATATAGAATATTACTTAATGATATTTTGAGGAGTGAAACATTATATTATTAAAAAGTTGTTTAGTTATATCATGTTACGCAATGGTGAATGAACGTTGTATGTCAACATTCTCCTTAATATAACTGAAAAAATATTACAACAATCAACACAGCTTCACTATTAAAACGCTTTTTAATTAGTTTGGGTCTAACTCGAGCACTATTCGTGAACTACAAAAAAGAAAACTCTGTAGGTAAAGTAAACATTAATATCTACAACATTAGAAATACACCATCTTAGAAAACGGCTTCAGCGAAACAAGAGATAATATTGACTCTAGGAAGACAGACCTTAAAATAAATTCTAGAACTGAAAGTCTGGAACGCGAATCGACGAGGAAAAATAAATCAAAGGACTATTTCAACCTTCATTCGACACTAATTTCAATTTAATTGAAATTTCGATCGGCGATAACAATGGATGACGCAATGGGACCCCGACCCTCTTGTCACTTGTCATTGGGATCTGTAGCATTCAATGCGTGCATTGTGTTAGAGTTTTTACCTGTTTGGCTACCTTCCTTCTATAATCAACCGAAATGTATTGACGTAATTCGATTGTGTTTTCAAAAAGCCAGAAATAATTAGGTCCCCACTTTCTTATTGAGGAGCGTGGATGACGCCTTCCGTGTTACTAATATCCGTGGGCGACCATGTCATTTAAAATCAGATAGCCTACCTCGTCGTTTGTTGGCTATTGCTATATAAAAGAAAAATCTCACAAAATTACATGTTCAAATTCAAATTCAAAATCATTTAATCATATAGGTATTCAGTAAATACACTTATGAACGTCATTTTTGCTTCTACCATGTTACTAGTAACTCGCCTTTCTGACTTCGCTTCGAAATATCTACGCTTTACATTTATAAATAGGCCTCGCAAAGGTTTAGGAATGTGTTTTCGTTCGTTCTATGAATGATAAAATTAAATTATTTAAATAGTTGTCAAAAGTCAAAATTTTATTTTCTACCCTCATAATAGAATGTCAGTATTAATTTTTATTTCCTATTCCACAGGAACAGAATCATTTTCCGGGGTAACAAGTATCCTAGATTATGTTCTATATACGTTACTAATAAGTCAAGCATCATCCAAATCTGTTAAGTGGTTTTAGTGGACACGTGGTCAGACAGAAAATAATTCCAGAAAAATACCTCTTAATCGATAAAGACTACATACATTAAAATAAATAAAAAATAATTAACATTCCGATAAACATGTATAATATATAACAATATACCGGAGAGGAACACGTTTTTATTCTTGTTAATATTATTTAGTTGATAATAGAAAATTAAGTAAAGAGTTCTTCATTGAAATGTAACGGAAAAAGTTTGCGCAGACTCTGAAGGAGTTCAATTCCAACACGGTGAACTACAGTTAGGTTTTTATCAGGGTTCGAAAATATCCGATATTTATTATAAATATCAAAATATCGGATATTTATGATATATATCCGATATATATCAAAAGTTTGATATATATTCATTTTGTATGAAAGCCATATTATTATTTTATTGTATAATTCATGTATACTATTTGTATATGTGTTAAAAAACAGAAATTTTTCTAACACGACAGACGCCATTAATGCCGGCAGAAGCGTTGCCATTTATGGATTAGAACTTACTATTAGGCAGTATGTTTTAACTCTACTCCAACGCCATCTACATTTGGGAAGTAGAAATACAGTAACAAACGCCAAAAATTACTCAATAATATAAAATTTTATATATATCATAAAAATCATTTGATATATATCGGATATATATCATGATATATATCCATTGATATATATCCTCGAACCCTGGTTTTTATTGACTATATATAATGTTTGAGTTGTATTTATAACACATGTTTAGGTAGGTGGTGATACGGTGAAATGTTGTGACGGTAAGTACATTGGTAGAGTTCATTCAACTCCGATGGCCACCATCACCATCGCGCTGTTGTAACGTGTACTGACGGCGCTGCTCGAGGACGACCCGACCTTCTTATGCCACTCAAAGGCCTCCGATGGAACGTTTGTTAAGCCTGCTATGTGCGTTTGATAGTTCATTACGATGTAACATGAGTGATTGAAAGGCTCGCTATTACAGATAGAAAGAGGGACGTGTACATAGACAGACTGAATAAGTGAACAGAGATAAAAAAACAGGAATCAGATAAATTATCATTTATAAACAATTTTTGATTTTGTAAATATTTAAGTGTTTTCACGATCTTCAATGATAAAAATTAGGGATGTTATGGATGTGAAATTTCGGATATTAGATGATTTAGGAATCGGAAAAAATATATAATATATTTACAAAGTAACACTGACTGTATTTCTAGGTATTACCTGGTATTGTTTATGGATATTCGATAGTGTTGGTTACGGTTACGGAGCTCCATAACATCCCTAATAAAATCTATATATGTGATCAAATGTAATTTAGGTGTGTAATTTAGGTAGAGTTTGAATAGTTTCATTTAAATATTTGTTTTCAATTTACGTAATAAAAAACCTTGAAACACGATTTAAGGACTTTCTTACATCAAAGACTACATATATTGTGTGCAGATGCTCGCGATTCAATTACGATAAATTACAATACAATATAATACAGAAACTCTTTATTGTACATCAAAAAATCAATTCATATGGTAGTCTCATCGCTGAGTGCGATCTTATAAAAGAAAAATATTCTTTTTTTACAAGAAAAAGATAAAAAAATGAGAATAGGGTTACAAGTGTACGAAAAGATAAAATAATGTCGGACCTAATACATACATAAATAATAGTAATAATAAAATATATCTACATAATTCATACATTGTAAAAATAAAGGACATAAGGAACGTATTAAATTACATAAATTGCATAAATATATTACATTAATAATATATGATATACGGCTTTATTCGTGTATAATTATACTTTATGTTTATGTTTAATTAGCCGTGTGCATCATAATACTTATTTAACCTCTCTTCAATATTTTTCAACTTTTGTCAACGTTATCAAAAAAGAACGATCTATGAATGTGATTTACTTGAGGTTCCCTATTTTTAATACGCTTTTATTAGCTCGGGTTGTATCTATGTATGTATGTATGTATTTAACGGAATCTTTGAGCTTAATTTTCACTGGTTTCTAAAAGTCTGATCAACTTGAAACTTTGCACACATATTAAGGGCCGATGACAATGCAATAATTTGATAACAGTTTCCCATTATCCTTATTAGGACGGCCAGGATTCATAAATTCTTTTTTATTTAGATCCTCTGCAGGAGAGTGAGAAAGATAGAGCTAGCGCGCGATCTGCGCATGCCTGCACTTCCAGTCAGAGTTACTCTTACTGATTTCTGGAGTCTACGACTTACTCTTTCGAACTTGCTAGGGGACGAGGTATTGCTCAACGGGGACCAAAATGTCTTTAGGATAGTTGCATTCTAACCTTGTTTATTCCTTACACATGCGTGGGTACTAATAAGTCTCATAAACGCAAGTTACTCTATTTAATATTCATATAAGATGTTATATAATAACCGTGATTTATTAAAGCTTCTTATTAATTACAATAAAATAATCAGAACATAAATTTTGAAATTATTTTACAGAACAAAATTCGACAAGTAAATAAGATATTTATCGTGACCAAAATCTTTTAATTAATAATTTTATTGATAAAAGTACAATTAACGAAAATGAATTAAAATAAATAATAGTTTAAAATAAATAATAGTTTAAAAAAACTAAAAAAACACGCTTTTATTGCTAATTGAACTAAAAAGTAGAAAATATTTTTTAATTACAAAGAGTCTTTATTACAGTAGTAGAAGGTCGGACAATCAATCATAATTAATTACCTCAAATAAACATTATAATAAAATTAAAGAAAAATAGGGTAACACTACGAGAGAAATAGTTTGAATTACTATTTTGAACTCTTACAAAACAAGTTGAGACACATTGCTCTAATATTTCAGCAGGCTCTTATTTTGCATAGAAAAGTAACAAGGTTTTAATACAGTTTTGCATAATATGGAAGTAGACTCCGAAATCGGATTACTTCTCGAAACGCTAGCAACTTCCATAAAACCATGTTAGCAATCATGATAAATTAATTTCGTTATGAACTCGTGGTTGCGCTAAGGAGTGCCCTAATTGTTTCATGATTGGTAAAAGATTAACATATTTCTGCCAGAAGCTTCGCTGCACAGATTACTCCTGATTTCATGAGTCCTTTGAGAATTTCCTGGCGCTTGAAGTAAATTGTTTAAGCCGGACTTGTCGTGTCACCGTGTATAGTAAAAGTATATTTTTGAAAATTCAAATGAAGTATTTTTTTATTATTTCATTATCATTGTCATTTCATTAAAGAAGACCTATAGTTATTTTCGGTATTTATATATTTATATTCGTTATATTTCATACAAGTTACTTTAGTAAGTACTGTAGTAAGTTACTGTAAATAAATCCTGTTTTAGATAAATTTTTACTGAAGTCAATATTTGGAGAGCTAATCGCTTCTGTAAGAAAAAAACCAATTGAGATAATAGAAATTAAAAATATTTGTATAACACATTGAAACTAATTTACATAATTTTGTATTTTTGACGTATATGTTTTATTTTGAGTTCAGTCACTTTAAAAATCACTCTCTTTTTCATCACACAAATCACTATGGAAACCGAACATTTAATGCAATCAAATCTTTCGATAAAATTACTAATCCTGAATCCCAAACGTTAATATTATTTGCTTATTGAAATCGTAGAAAGCTTTGTACATTTAGTAGTTATTAAGATATACGATTAAGATAAGATGTACGTAATACGATAATACTTTAAATTTCTATTAAGTAACGAAAACTGTAGGATCACTTCTTTATACGTCTAATAAAATTCTAACTGATCGCTTTCTTTACATGAAGGATATATGAGAAAACTAATATTAGGGGCCTTTATTAACCCAATAGAACCCAAAACAATCATTGTTAGAATTTTTATTTGATTATCTGTACATTTTGTCGCGCTTATCTCGGAAAAGGCTTAACCAATTTCGTTCTGGTTTTCACTAACGTATGCAGTCAGCATCACTTAATATTTAAAGTTTGTTTCATTGCAATCCGCTCATAAATAAAAAAGTAATAAATGAATATATTTCTAATTCACAGAACAAGAAAAACCCAGTCCTAAAACAATACAGGTCCTATTTGTAACCTTCAGGCGTTGGTTTTCTGAAGCGAAGCGAGGGTGGTTTGCTATATAAGTCTTTACAGACAGAAATTTAAGTTTATTGTAGTTGTTACTCTAATGCTAAGACAGGAATTTTATATACTAAATATTAGGTTTATTATTTATTTCAAATTGTCATGTTAAAAAAATATTAAAATTAATGAAATTAAATAAGTATCCATACGAAAACTAGCTAAACCATGAACTTGAAGTCAAAAAAATGTACGAAACCCGGTGGAGGTAGAAATCTTCCGGTGCACCAACGAGTCGATAAATCAAGATGTTGTGAGATTATTATTCGCTAAAGTCCTTTACGCTCACAGAAGCGTAACATACACTAACTTTATCTATGTCCCGATGAAAGCTAGTTCAGTACAAACTCATTTGTTGAGATAAAGCTGAGATAACCATTCTCTTCAAATATCCGAAAATGTAGGAGATAATTATGATAATGACTTACCATCCTGTGGCTCGTCTGCTCGTTTGTCGGCTAGTAACATAAAAAAAGACGTTCATGCAAAAAATTTTTTTTACAAACAAGTAGAGGATCCATCTGATGGTAAGTAGTCCCCGCCGCCTATGAACAATAAGAAGATTCGGAGCAGTGAGACAGGAAGGGAACCCTATCACTACGCATTAAGACGTGATACCAAAGCCTCGTCTGATGTTCAGTAAGATGCACCATGACTTTGGCTTGGACTCATCTGATTTCTTCTTTCAGGCCAAATCTTGAACAGTGCTTTCTTACGTCGAAGCGCACGTTGATACTGTCATTCTGCTCGTTTGAAACTTGCCTTTATAGTTGCCATCGATTTGGCACGCTAAGGTAGCGTGGTGAAGTCCTATAACTTTTGTGTTATAAAAAAGGTCTTTTTTATTGAGTAGAATAGAAAGCAGATAGATTGATGCCAATCAACAATTTATTTTTACCCATACCATTATCTTAAATATTTTAACCAAACGTTATTGTGAAATTTCCAATACATAAAATAGCCTTTACTTTTATCTGCAAGCAATTGGCCGCCAATTGTGGCGTGATTAGGTAATTACATTGGCCAAATTGCCCAAGGGTAGCAAAATCATTATGGGATCCGGTTCAGTTGAGATGTATATTGCCTTCTTATAGAGACGTGGGTCGGAAAAATAGGCTTACGTGAGCAAATGAACAACGTATTATAACAGTATCGGTATATTTTATCAGGACAATCGTGGGTCCTGTTACGTAAAATGTTTTACATTTGGACCAGATCATTGTTATGAAGCATGACATTGTGTTACTGCTGTGCGAATGTATCCAACAGAACAATAATTACCAATTTACCTCCGGGCTACCGTCATAACGTAACCTATAGGATTATAATAATAACAATAATACTCTATATTTAATAGCAGCAATAAAACTACAAGACTGGAAATTTTATACATCAAGTCATACGAAAGCCGGTCTTATCGCTAAAGAACGATCTGTTCCAGATAATCTAAAGATGAAAAGTTAAAATAACAGAAATAACATTCGAAGCGCCAGGGTGCATTGAAAGAAAATTGAAGCAAAGTAATGAAGTAGTATAAAAGAATTAAAATTGTCGTAATTAGTTAACTAGTTGATGGCGATATGTAAATAATGAATAGGGTAAAGCAAACAGAAACACCAAGTCATGGATACCGGAATTTTGAAAGAAGGAAGTGGTGTGTATATGTAGATACCACGGACCTTTTATTTATTTATGTTTTATTTAATCGGATAACATTCCTAATTTTATTACAACAAATTACAAGTCAACAACATACAATATGAATAATGACTGAATATGTTTCAGTATGACACGCGTATTCACACATGACACAGGTGACACGGGTATGATGCATGGATTTTTGTTAGGGGAAAATGTTATGGGTTCGCGTCAGCAACATGCTAATGTTTAAGGTATATTTGTTTGTATAAAATAATATAAGTATACATATTACTTGTTACTCGGAGTGCCGATAGATGGGAATATCATATTAATGTTAATAATTTAAATTCAAAAATTATGAAATTTTAATTTTTAATATAATAATCAATTTGAAATTTCAAAATACAGTTTTAAGTTTTTTATTATGTCGGCAGTCCTCATAACTGCCTCCGAAACACAAGAGAAAAACCCTTCTAAACTTGTACCTAAGGTACCACGTCGGGTTTTTCAGCACAGTGTTCCTTATATTATACAACCTACATAATCTATTCTTATACAGTCTAGATGGATTATCCCTTTGCCTGGTCTGGTGCTGTTACGATTACGATTTTGCCTAAATGCGCTGACTCGGAATGAACGTAGACAATTTGAACACGACGAATTTGAATTTGTAGACGATTACAGATCTGACATACACCTCGTTTAAATTTCTCGTTTTATTTTATTTTCTATTAAATTAGTATTAATTTACTTTGCAACAATGTGCAAGCACAATATATGATGAAATATACTTCTATCCATGCATAGAACCTCCCTCCCACCCACAAAGGAAAACATGGATTTATGATAAATTAAAGTGATAAATAAAACGGAGCATTCTCAGGGTGACTAGACGCTACGAGTGTTAGCCGCAAATCTTATAATAAGTAAACACTGTCAAACCATGCAATGGTAAGCAGTGTTATCCAGGATGGTAAGTGCACTACTTTAGTAAAAAAACTCAATTCATTACTCAAACCTCCCATATCATAAACGGACGGAAACGACGACGTAGGAAAACTATTCCAGTGCTTACATTGCTTAAATTGACGATTTTTGGGCTTAAAATAATTTCAAGCAAACTTACTTTGACCTGGATAAACAGGAGGAAGTTAAGCCAGAAAGCAAATTTTCAGGCAATGTTGTGCTTTAGTTACTGACTATTAACGTTTATAATTGAGAGATCTTATTACTTGACTGAAATCTGAAGCCCGTCATAGCACAGGCCATACGAACGTAATCGGTGGAGAAATAAATTTGTTGCCTGTGGAACGGGTGATCTTTGTTAGGAGGTTAGCATTCCTTTAGTCATTTTTACGATTAATTTCAACAAGAGTTTATAGAAATCGTTCTGTTAACAGAATGTTGAAAGTCAAGGAGGAACGAGGTGAGGTATATATGTATGTGTAAAGAGTTTCATCAATCCTTCAGTCCAAGCCAATCTCCGCTGCTCGCGCTGCACTCTGCTGAACGGTGACCGAGACAATAGCGTCATGTCCCTGATTATATTTTTCTAAGCTGCGTACCACCCAACTTAATCTGACAACGGAACTAACGTAATAAACGTAACGTAAAGTAACGTGGTAATAAAGTGTTTTAAGGGAACAATGTCCGAGAACTAGTTAAGGAGCAAGTTTCCACCAACACTTTCATCAGGTCGTCCATGTACTCAGTTGTCAGCTATTCACATAAATAAATTGTTTTAATCCAAATACGCATAACAGAAACGAGTTTGGAATAAAGCAATATTTACTACACGATATAATAATAGCTGATGATAATGATGGAACACCGCAATATTTCACATTAACCCAGGGAGAGACAGTGAGAGAACAGAACAGGAAACTTATAAGCTATTTCCATAATCACTTTTGTATTCATCGCGGAACTTACAGAATCTCGTATACATTGGGGAGCTAAGATTTTGGTATAAAATGAAAATTTGTGAGACAGAGAACAATTCTTCGGTTTTAATAACGAAGCATGGGCCATTTATTTCAGCTTGCGGCATCTTCCAACCTCGTCACGTACACAAACGCGACCCCAAGAGGCAGCGCGAATAAATCGCATGGCATAAAGCTCAGATCCACTCACGTAGAGGATTTCCATACGTAAATATCGTAATCCGAGCAAAACTTTATTTAACTACAGCCACTCGTTTTCATCTTGCCGCTACCTAGCTGTTTGTGAAACAGAATAATTCATATACTAGGCATCTCAAAAGAATGGTTCAACATGAAGATTTCCTTTCCTTAGTAGCATCGTGGAATTTAATTTAGTCGTAAACTGTACAGTAGAAAAATGCTTTTGGTATTAACGTTCGGTGATGGCTTCTTCTTATAACGGCTAATGTGTAGTGTATCTTGATCTAGTGTACCATAGTGATATATTAATATTCGAAAATATATTTTGTTATAAATTACGTAATAAACTTTTCAAAAAAATTTCATATTTTCAACCTTTCAAAAAATTTGAAAATACAAAATGTCGCGACAAATACCAAATCGCTATATACTCGTATACAATCAAGAGTTGTCGAATGAACGCGGAAAAACGGACATGTACTATGCTACATTTAAACCTGTGTGGGAAGCATTAGAGTTCGATTAAAGAACCTATACATCTTTATTAAAATTTAATGTTAAAAATACCCAGGATTAAAACGACACTGGTTAATTTGTTGATCTCTAGAGCCAAGTATGTTAAATTAAAATTACCTAATTTTATCACCATATACGAATTACGATTACTAGTCATCGATTAGTTGTCGAATAAAGTTACTTCGGGTGCAGTCGGTTGAATAGTTGACTGGTAGAGGCAAATTTTCATGAGCGCTTCCGTGCATGACGAGGTATGTAAAGTGATCGACCCTATTTATTGTATTGGGCATTAATGGCATAGACTATTGTAACCCGCTAATGGATTAAACCCAGTCAGTTAATATCTTACGTGAAAAACCTTGAACAGACCCTTACTGAGTCAGAATTGACTACGTGAGAAATTGCCCACTGGAGAATTAAAACCTTTAACCAAAATTACCACAATGAAGGATTGCCTTAATATCGACGTTGGAAAGCGTAATTGCTGTAACCTCCAACATATCTAAAATACGTTTTTTATATATTTGAAACCAGGAAAATAATCTGCGTCGAATGATCCAACTCTCGTGGCTCTTAGATCACTGTAAATTTCAACAGTCATTTAAAATTCAACAGTCTGATATTCTACCGCGTACGTGTAAGCTGTAGAATGAGCTGCCTTCTGAGGTCTTCCCGGAGTGCTATGACATGGAGTTCTTCAAGAGAGGCGTAAAAAGAGTTCTCCTTTAGGACCGGTGATGCATTGGGGCGACCCTGTCCCTGGCGGGTTGCACATGTCCATAGGTCACCCGTCTGCTTTTTCGCTAATCCTTCATCCATCCATCCATCAGCCTTTGGAGCTCAACTGTCGGACATAGGACTCCCCCCCTAACTTGCACTAAATACAATAATTGCTTAATCCTTAACTACTAATATATATATATATATGTATATATGTATGAAATTATATATGTTTATGTATAAATACATTGTTAAAGAAATTTACCCGACTAGTTTCCTTAGTTTTTTTTTTACAGAGAAAGTAAGTTAAGTTTTAAGTTAAAGCTTCACAACAACCCGACCTGATGGTAAGTGGTGATGATGTGTAAGATGTTGAACGCATTAACCTATCAAAGCCTATTCACTCTCCTCTTGAAGACTTTCACATTGTAAGAAGGCGGGAACACCGACGCGGGCAAGTTATTCCAGTCCTTTGCAGTGAGCACAATGAATGACGCTAACCGCGCCGTTTGTAGAGGTGGTAGGTTCACTACGTAAGGATGTCACCCGCCGTACGTGGAGTTGTTCGATGAAGAAACGGCGATGGGGGAATTATTTCGAACAATTCTTGGAACTTTCGAACATTTCATTTCATTTCATTAGATACAAATTAGTAATTTCATACATTGATATGTTCTAATTACAACGTTTATCTCAAAAAAGTTACAATTGTTGTAATCCAAATTTAAATCCATAAAATCTATTTTAGGCGAAGTCCAACATGTACGAGACGGCTGGGATTTCTATCAATATTATCACACAAAATGTACTTGGTAAATATTTATTTGTTTTATAACACTTGATCTTCCATCATCGACTGAGCTTATTTTTATCTTACAACCGTTTTTATACTCACACTATTTAGTCAATTACAATTCAAAATAATTTTGACAAACTTAAAATGTGTACAATGTAGTGTGTCTTCTATATGAAATACATTTAACAATTTATTCTTATATTATAAGATATACTAACAGTGCTAGGAGTGTTGTACAGTATTCATCTAATTTATAGATGTTAACTTCCGTGTACTAGCAAATTTAATCAAGACAATATTTGAGTCAATACAACATCCTTTAACTTAAGTATAAATGATTTATAATTATGGCGCAGCTAATCTAACAAACATAAGCAAATGATAGCTAAATATAAAACACCTAATCTCTCCAAAAATGACGTTTCTAGGTCAAATAAATATAAAGTTATATATATTTTTTTTAATTTAAAAAGTTATTTGGCTCTGGTATAATGATGTATTCTTGGGTTACAGCAATTACGCTTTCCAGCATGGATATAAACAAAAGGGAATTTAGCAACCATTTATAAACCATTTTGCATTTCTTTTAATATCGAACTTACTACAACCTTGTAATGATTGTCGTATTACATACTATAAGTTATCCTACATATCACGGCTAGTCTATTGATAACAAGTTTAAACTCACACTCGTGCAGCTCGTGTACACATTTTTGTCGCTTCGCCAATTCTTAAAATGTATCCAATGTCAACCCACAACTATCCCACAGCTGGGTTCAGATATCACCTTTTTTAAATTAATTGAATTTTAATTAACCATGACAGCCATACTGACTTACAGACTTTACATGCCTTTGAACTTATTGCCAACCCCAGCGTCCTAAGTTATCATATCGTCCGAGGACTTGCGTCATGGCATGACATGGCATGGCTATATACGTATATTATATTTGCAATTGACTTAAGACGATGGGTACCTAATGAAAGCATCGATAAAGTAACAATAACTTCAAAGAGGAAGGCGTTATTTATTTATTGGATTACTTATAATCCTTCAAATAATATTTAGATACCAATATCTTAAAAGGTACATCTTAAATGTGTTATAATAAATATTTCAAATGCTCTCAATGTGATAAGGACAAATATATACTACCAATGTTGCAGTTACGTTGTCGTTAGATACACAAATCCGAAACTTGTTAAAATTCGACGTCGCTACGAATCAGCTTCAGGGCAATGGCATCTGTGGTGTAAAACAAAAGAGATAAGGGGTTATTCTCCATAAAACGTATAATTGAGAAGGTGTTACAATATATATTTTATACTATCACTTATTACATACTTATTTTGAAACCTATCTATTGTATTATTATTATTAAAACTTGAAAATTTGATAGTAATATGAATGACAAAACTTTTTGGTTGAAAATAAAACAGAAGTTATATAAATTTATTTAATTGCAATATTATTACGAAATCATTCCCAAAATTGTTCTTAAATGGTTTTTTAAGATGTATATTTATTCATATATTTTTAAGTCATTAATGTACTATAGATAGATTCAATATTACAAAATTCACTATACAAGTGACATAATGTTAACTTTTAATTATTGACTGGGTTAAACGTACACAGGACAATATAATACATTCAGTATTTTGGTCAAGAGGAAGTGGATATAGTATGAACTGACCATGCTTCATTAGAGAATAAGAATAAATATCTTGTTTTTTTTTTTGTATATCAAGAGATATATTCTTTCTTACAATCAACATACATTGAATCATGTTTTTGTGTTTACTATTAGTGAAAAATAATAAGTGAGAGAACATACGCGATCAGTTAACCCACATATGTCGTCTTCACAATGGGTATTTTCCCGTTAATAACAATTTTTATGTCATATTTTAGTCAAATAATAACAAATAAATTTAATTTATCTATATTGTGTGAATACTTACTATTATTTATTGAATATAGTTACTGAATTTTTTTTTCAGTGGTAACCATATTGAAATCCTTTGAAACAATTCAGTCCTTCCTGGTGGTTTATGTGAAATATTTGACAAATTCCACGTTTTAATAGACACTAGACTAGGGATATATTTTGTTAAATTACATAACAACTTTTTGGGGAAAAATGAATTTAAAGGAACTTCGCGGCAAAATCTCTTCATCTTATATCTTAAATGGATTCGGTCATGTGTTTATGTTGTTATGAGTTTACTTCTACTGGAATAGATAATCAGTTTAAATTTAAATAAATGACAGTACAAACTTGATTATTATATTGATTGAAAGTTTGTCATTTTAAAAATCGTAAATGGTTATGGAAATGAGTCTCATGAGTCTCATCATCTGTATTCTAATCTAGTTTCGTTTTAATAAATTCCCTTGCGTAAATGATTTCACATGGAAAATGATAAAGGAAGAAATACTTTGAGCTGCCAAGGGCTCATTGGCAAGGGCTAAGGACTCATCGATAATTGGGTCCAAACTAAGCTAACAATCGCATCAGATACTTATGAATGTCCTAATGAAAGTTATTGAACTCTGTACTTATTAGGTACTCGTATAGATCCAAATACCAAATAGTAAAGTTTGTATTTATTACAAATCAAAATAATTTACTTGAACAAAAATTAAGTCAAGCATGGCTTGGTACTTTTAAACATTACAACCAAAAGATTATAAATTCAAAACTTTCATAACATTTTGGTAGTCTGGATTTTAAACATTTAAAACCAAATCACACAAAAGAAGTCGAAAAACTGACTTTTTAAAATAGAACGCTTCTGTTATATCCGCTTTCGGAGTGGACGCGCTTAATAATGTAACTTCGGTTCTTTTCAGCCATCAGCTTTGTGGGCTAAAAGCTTTTGTCTTAAAAGCTGGAGCTTGATACTTTATATCATTTTCGATTTTAAAATTCTTCAAATTTTCTCATTAACAAAGATCCTTTGTGTAAATATAAATATTATTATTATTGTATGACATACCATGCCTATATGACATGCCATGCTTAGTACTGTTATATTTTAGTAAATTATAGAGTTTAAATATTTTCATAAACTCCATTTTAGGCACACGTACTAGCGTGCCAAAAACTGAAGCAAAATTATGTGCTGTGAACGTAATATTTACATAATTACATTTTAATATTGTCTCTCAGTGATTTTTGTTTGTTTTCTTGTTCCGTTTTACTTATCGTGTTGCTTCACACGGAAATTGCCAAGAGGCATTAATATTTTGATAATATTGGCACTTAATATATTTGAGGCATGGCCTTTTAAGATTCTGTAGCTAAAATATACATGAATGTATACAGATAAATATACATACAGACAGACATATTAGGTAGTACCGTTTGCCTATAAGTAGCAAAAATTTGTCCATAACAATTAAAAAATGTTCTCTTTTCAACTTTTTTATTTAGTTAAATATTAATGCTCACCAGAACTACTGAACAAAAACAAAAAATTGGCAAATAGAGGAGAATGGAGGAAGGATATCACGTAATAATATGACTTTAAATCCAGAATCTCTCGCTCGGTAAACCGTTCAATACTAACTGAAATTATCCTTAAAGTTATAAAATTGCAAAATCGTAATAATAATATATGAACCTTCATTCACAAGTACACAGTAGGAACAAATACCGGATGATCTCTGTCAACATTTTTATTTTTCAAAGTCCGTTATATTGGTTTTCTGGGTCGATGGACTGAGTGATACAAGTGCTCGACAACCATTTGGCGATTTCGGCAAAAAAAAATCTTCGCTAGCACTTGTTTTTCATTGTTTCTTAAAATGGGAAAACTTTCTCCATAATGTTTGAAAAACAAATGCTTAATGCTTACAAAGAACTACATGAATGATGGTAGCTAATGTAGAAAAATCTTTATTATTTTAAACACTTGATTGTCCAGTTACATTTTAAGATTTTCATATCTTATTTTGTTGTCATCATAACCCAGTTATTGACTCGAAATGAGATTAATTATTATCATTATACACCTAGGTTTCTAAGGCAAGATAAGGAAGCTAAAAAGTTTTGTTTGTATTATGCATCAGTAACTTTCTTCACGGTGTCATATGTCATTTAACCTCAGTGCGTCTATTTCAATAATGTCTATGGATAATATGGGAAATCATTATTTTGTTCCCGTTTTACCTGTTGTAGTATTGGTGTATTAAGAAATACGAAGATTGCCGAAATGCACTATATAAACAACTTGACATCAACAAAATTAAAATGTTTATATAGGAACAGAAAATAAACGACCCCAGAGGAATTCATAACTACCACAATTATTAACAAAACATTTTAAATAAATAAATAAACGTTTACACACTTGCCCTCCCCCGCACTGAGATTCCCTGTGTTGCCGGTGGCATTGCCCATACAATTATGGCATTACTCGATGACATGGACTCCATGACTCGAAAACAAACCAGCCCAACCGGCCCAGCCGGGAATCGAACCCGGGAGCCCTCGTTCGGCAGGCAGGATCACTCCCAACTGGGTTATGGGTGTCAATAATCTAATTTTAAATGTTTAATGAAGTAATCCCAGATACAGATAATAAAATAAATTCACAATATTCATCCAACGACGAAAGTTTTGACATGTCTCACTCTGACTCTCTGCTCTCCTTCAGAGATAACTTTAATGGCACCAAATGGGATATTTCAAAATGTCCTTATAATAATGCAAGCTAGGCTGACTGTCGCCATTAGAGCTCTCAGCTACTTAGTCGCCGAATTTCCCTTTCGAGCGTTTATGATCGCCATTATCGCATTTACCTCACTCTGGCTTGAGGTTAGCCGACGTCATGAGCCCCCTTCACAGAGCGGTATTGAAAATTATCTCAAATTCAACGTACAAATTTATTCCGTGTGATTAATCTGAGATCGCGTCCTATTTACATCATACATTATTTTTCTTAGTACTTATTATTTTGATTCAATTGCCTAAACAAACCATAGCAAGCTTTTGCTAGAAATTACTTAACAAATTAAAACACAACACTGTTTTTATAAAAACTAGTAATTGCAACAAAAAAATCATAGCAATGAAAATGATGCAAAAATTTATCCGCTTTCATTCGTCTGGATCGTCTCTGTAAAATAAAAGAAATTTACAATCCTTGCGATTACATTGAAACTACAGTTCAATATTAAAAACATTGTGTGCTTCGAACGCGAAGTATTCCCTACAATGGAAACAATCACCACTATGATTGTTTAACAAAACAAGTGCCCTTTACGACAGCAATTCATAAACTATCAACGCTATCAAGTCCAGGTTCTTAGTTATATTCCTTACTTCCCCTCACGATAACACGAGCTGTTCCTGACGCATCAATTACGCTTTGATCGATGGCCTCTCCCGTTCTGATTATGGTGTTGATTGAAACGCTAGACGTGAACATTGGTTCATATTGATCGACGGATGAAATGAGCAACTATAATTTATACTTAATAATAATTATTTAGTTTGCACCAAAGATAACGAATACATTATATAAGGGTATGTGGGCGTTAACTTTTACTAGGGTTTCTTTTGTGGTGACTGGCAGTGTTTCGTCTTACATATTAGGTATATTGAAACTAGTCATGTGTATTTCTAATTTAAAAACCCCGTAGAGGGATTCGTCGTATTATGAGAAATATGAGATTATGTATTTTATTTATGTTATCTGATTTAGTACATAATCAAAATTACATTTATAACAACATTCAATATTTTTCTTATCCATTGTGCTTGGTTGCTTAACTACTTGTTTTGCACATCTATTTCATTTATTTATATTAATATAATTAATCAACATTATCAGTTGATAGTCGTATTTGGTGTCCAAGCACATATCAATGAATTAGCGGCCGCGACAATGGTGGTAAATTTATTTTTTGGAGATTATTGACATCTGTGCTACTTTAATCTCGATAAGCGTGATTTTATGGCTCCTGACTAGGCGACAAATATTTTCTATGATTTTAAACTAATTTTATCGCAGAATTTATAATTTTTTTATGTAACGGCTACTCACGATACGTTTTTATTTGTTGCCAATATTTGCACCTAGTTGCATGGATCGTGGTCACGGCGAAACTGCGGTGGTGAAACTGGTCGTCAATCTAGTGGTAGATTAAGATAGTAGAAAATTTTCGTGAATCACGTAACACGCCATAACCGCTTTCTTATTTATTTGGTTCCTAAGAAGAAAATTAAATTGAGCAGTATCTCAGTTATGTGACACACAGCATGTCTTGCATCGTATTAATAGGGATCGAATTCCACACTCCTCTTCAATGTACTCACACGACGTAACCCATTCTTGCTGAACCAACCAATAATCCCTTTATGAGACGCTCCTTTGATATTAGATTGCAATTCTTAGTGAATGGAATTCGAGGTACTACGGATTCCATCTTGTCGTCATTCCTTTGAACTGTCGGACGGTGCTAAAGATTATCTTGGAAATTATAATAGTTCCATCGGTAGCAATTTTTAAATAGTAGCTATATTTTATACTAACTTATCCATTTCTTTTTACACACACATTCCTGCGATAGGATAGCTGCGTTGCGGGCGATATGGACATGCACAAATAAGACATCCACTAACATCGAAGACCTAAGATCAAATATTTATCTGTCAACGGAAATCGATTTCCGGTGACAGATAAATATTTGGTTTCGTTGGGCGGAGCTGGGCTCGGCAGGCAGGGTCACTAAGTGAGTTGCGAGATCGTCGGTTATTTCACACATACACGCTTTATCCAACCATCTATCCATCGGTCCTTCGGAGTCCACTGTTAAACATAGGTCTCCTCTAACTTGCGATACTCTGAGCGGTCCGGAGCCCTAGGAATCCAACGGATACCTGCTGTTTTCTTCAGGTCGATGTTCACTCCATCTGGTCATGGGGTTGTCCTATACTTGGTTTGGCAAGACGTGGTTGCTATACGAGGACTTTCCTTCCCTGTACGCTTATTATTATAAAAACAATGATACCTCTATAATTTTGTCGATACTGAGCAGAGTATTGCGAGCTCAATGTCTGTTTGTAATTAGCTTGTTACGTGTACCACAGTTATACAGAACTAATTTAAATACAAATTGCTTATTTTGGTCATGAAAACAGTGTGAAATATATGTTTTTATAATGTGTAAAATAATAGCTCTGGTATTGAAAGCAACAATTTACGAGTAAAAATTCAAATTTTTCTATTCAAAATTTCCTTCCACATAATTTATCAGCTAAAAAAAACATCGTATCTCATTCAAACATTTGACTGTAACAAAATAACCCAAGCTCTATCAAAATGGAGAGATTGAGAAGTGTAGGCAATATTTTGATCCCAAGATTAGGACCCCTAGACAGATTTTGTAGTGTCAATTATTTTAAGAAAATAAAGTAGCATCAATGCCGAATAGCATGTGATACCGTTGCCAGAAATGGTCCCTATTAACTGTTAGTGTGAGAGTAGCAATTAACTAAAAACCGGATAAGAGCCACTTACCTCATCATGCACCC
Organism: Megathymus violae; assembly: GCA_003671415.1. NCBI lineage: Eukaryota > Metazoa > Arthropoda > Insecta > Lepidoptera > Hesperiidae > Megathymus > Megathymus violae. Next base: position 50,395 of record PDGT01000077.1, read on the forward strand.
AGCTGGTAGTGTCGAGTAAGTTTTGGAAATGGACTCTTCCAGTCCATTGCGAACACTAGTTTAGATACATAAAACTTAGTAGCTAGTGAGAAGTTCTTTGAAAAGTTTTAATAACAATTTTATTCTATGACATTTACAAAACGGATGCAGTGGCCCAACGTAAGACATGTTTTCGCATTAACAAAAATACAACATTGGAACAGGGAAGTAGGTACGTGGTAGTTTATCTATAATCAGTCTTAAAATCTAACTATAGAGCAGAGAGCTTCTTCCATATTAGCCAAAAAGTTTCGCTTGCGTTATATTTAGCCACATAACACCTACACATATGTACCTACACATCTGTTTCGTATTACTAAACTGTATATCTGTGCCATAAGCAAGGCTTATATGGAAGGACCGCCTCTGCTATAGAGGTACATGTTTCAGCCTTTATAAAAGTAAAATAAAAAATACATATATAAAAAATGAACAAGACAATAATATTCATGAGAAAAATTTCGACTCTAAAGTGACTGTACAACACGCCTTAATGGAGTATTTACATTAAATATAACCCCGAAAAAGGTTTCACGCTCTAGCTGAGCGTATGTGGGAATATGACTTCGAATGGGGAATTTATTATATTCATACTGCAACGTTTCTTAAGTCACTCCCACTCAGCATTAGTTGCCGTTGACAGCTGATATGTTGACTATAAACTAGAAAATAATATATGAGTTTTCTACTTATTAATCATGCGTAAGCATACATATGTATTATTATTATATACTCGTATGTATAAAAAGATTTCACAACACTTCATATATTTATGATGGAAGTTATTCCGTCCGTTATTGAGTTACAACAAAACAAAAAGAGACATTAAAAATATTTAAATACCCTTTAAATTCTAAATAAATTTAAATATTTTCTCGAAAAATTCAATGGACAAATCTGGCTCCATTACAATTTTTTTGTCGAATTAAAATAATAACACTATGGTATAGTAGAATATAATGAATTCCACCTATCCTTGAATTCAAGCTAGCCTTCTCTGCTGGGGATGCACCTTGGTGAACAATAAACGAAGTAATGGCGCCCTTTCTGATCTCTTCTGTGGAGAAAGTTGAACTCAGTATCCAATTTTTGTACGACGATATTTATTTTCAGTTTTATGGACTGACAAAAATCCAAACAGGCCATCTGATATTAAAGAGTCACCATCGCTTTAGAACATGTGTAACCCTAGAACAGTCTCCAATTCATCGCCAGTCCTGAATGATAGCTCTTTTTACGCATTTTTAGAAAATTCATGCACATTGCATAATCATCCATCACGCATGTGCATGGTGGCACTGACGTGACCTGATTTTTATTTCCTTTTAGCCATCAAAGCTTCTTTCAATGATGTTACCTGATTTTTATTTCCTAGTCACCAAAGCTCCTCTCAAGGTCCTCGTGATACAGATGTACTTGAGAACCATACACAGACATATGACACAAATACTGCTACTACACTTCGAACCCGGGACATTATGGAGGTTAAAAAATATCGTATTTTTCAAAACCCAACTCGATGGCTACTAAATCCATAAAATTATAATTAATCGCATCCTAAAAGCCTTAGGTCAGTCTCAATTTATGACCATTATGAGATTATTTGCTGCAATAAATTTGAGGCACTTACCAGATAACGCTACATTAACCAAAAAGACCTTATTTCAAACCGTTTATACCGCTTTAACACTCTGGAGGAATACTTTCAACTTGGAATATTTTTACTCCCAAATGTTAATTCAAAATTGTCCCATAAACCTGTTAAAGAACTTCTCAGCCTCAATTAATATTATGACTTTGTGTGTCATAATTCTACCAAAGTGGCTATCTTCATTAGGTACATTTGTAAACCAGAGTTGACGCTGGTATCTTTTATTTGCTAAAAAGTGAAATGCCAAAGAATATATCATTAGGGAATAAGTGTTACTGCTAAAATAATTGGCCAATTATGGTCATATATTTGTTTTGTTAAAATTATAATTCACAGATTACTAAGTTTCTATAACTGTTATTTCAAGTTATCATAAAATACTATGTATAATATCAAAATACAAAATTGTTAATAATACAATACACATACTATATTACAACTACTATATCTGATGATGTACATAGTTATATATAACAATTTTTTGATAAGTCTATACTACTATATAAATCTGTAATGTCTCTCTATACATTCCATTTTTTGTCAAATTTCATGATAAATATTCATTATATGACACATTGACATCAACTTAACCATTTTGTAAATTTTTATCCATCCGTCTGTCTGCATGTCCTGTTATAACTCAAGAACGGCTTGACCGATCTTCATGATAATTGGTATGTAGTGAGAACATGTGATTGTCCGTAAACCTAAGGATGTCTAATCGAGACAAAAAAATATTAAATTTTTAATAATGATGTATATACAATTAATAGTCCAACCCGAACGAAGTCGGACGGGGCGTCAGTAATAGATACAATACTGAGGAAAGGATTAAAAAAACACAACTAAACACACAAAAGCGAGGTAAAAGCTTCTACGTGCCTGAAATAGGTGTCGAAACATATCGAGATTGTGGAATTCTCACCTTTAAAAAAATGGGGTCGGAATAGTATGAAAAAAAAAACTAGGCCCGCTTGCTTTCACATGAATTTCGTACAAATCCCAGTTCTCAAATAAGTTAATGTCACAGGCACACTCGTCTGTCATTTCGAAAATGGATCTCAGGTATACCTAATGGACCTGTCACGAACATTGAAACAGTAAGCATTAAAGAACTGAGTTTAAGGATTGAAAAATAAAAAGAACATTTTGCGAAAAAGAATTTTAAAATATCTTTAAGTAACCAGTTACCATTATTGTTAGTTTCAAATAAGTTAATCAAGATTAAATAGCCTTATTTTAATGCTGGGCCGTCTCAGAACGCAATCGTTTTTTTGGGAATTATAAATAAAAGATAAAAAGCTAATGATGTAATGTTAATCCATCCACTCAGCACAGCTGTCTGACCTAATAGCCATTTTTTTATTTATAATCATTATTATTAATATTATTAGATATATATTATTAAGTCTGTCTGACTATTGGTAACACTATATATCTATTTGACTACCCACATCGTATAAAAATCACTGAAGACGAAGAGGTTGGGATTTAAATGAATGTCATCTTTGGGACTTCTAGTACCCTCCTATACGCAGGTGATATTGTAAAATAATTTCTTTGCACAAATTACAGAAGATTTTTATTGTAAAATACGTTACGTATGATAGCTATCTATATTATTGCCAACCGTATAACATCTCAAACTCCTAAAAACTGCCTCAGTAAAAACTGCCTGTGGTAACACAATGCAAAACTGTTACATTGCATTGCGTTACGATAGTACGGTTTCGGGTAAGGATAATATTATTATTAATAGTAATATTAAATTATTATTATATTTCCTTAAAGCCTGCCTGGCTAGCCACTACCGTCGTCGTCGTGTTCCGGCTGGCGGCTTGAGAGCCAGTGCTTTCTTTCTGCATCTTTGTTGGCCGACAACGCATTAGTAATGCCTTTCGTGTTTTTATTGTCAATGGGCGACGGTGACCACTTACCATCAGGTGGCTCGTATGCTCTTTTAAACACAAGTCACTGCAAACTGTCTACTATTTTCTAAAATATCGGTGCCAATACAAAGCGGCCGTAAACGTGGACCGTTTGGACTGACATTATCTGCATCTTTAAAAGAAAAATAGACAATCAAGATTAAGCGTTAATAGTATATTTAAAAATAAACAAATTCAATAAACTGACAAAAACGGTAGTACCTATCTCTCATAGTGATTCTTTTTGCATTACGCTATGAATACATAGTATAACTGTACAGAACCGTAAAATTTATATGATATCATCAAAATCACCTTTGCATATTATTAATTTATGTTATAAAATATTTGTCATATGCTTCAAGAGCCATGCACTTTCTCCTGTCTATCTTTTTTACAAATTATAGAATTATTCTTATTCCCTTTAACGTCATTTACACTTGCATTATTTGCAAAGTTTGTTTTGTTTGTTTGTTTGCCATGTAGTTTTCTTTTCTTTTATACAGAGTGGAAGTTTAGTCACTTGACATACTCAAGGACATGAAAGTACTTGGTCAAGTTTTAAGCACCTTTTTTATAACATATTTGGAACGGGAATCTAGTAATGAGCATCCCCTATTAATATGTTAAGTGACTTACCAGTCATCCTGTATATGTCTTTTAATTCGATATTTCCGAACTATGTGGAAAAAAGGTTTATATTGAAAACCAGTAGTCATGATTCCTTAGCGCTCCATGACACAAGCTGAGGATTACACTTTTCGTCATAACTATTACACACATGTACATTCATAAACCAGTGTAAAATGACGAAATATGTTTATTTTCTTTTTTCTTCCTTTCTTTCTTTCCATCACGTTTAACAGCGCTCTCTGACCATGACAGTTTCTTTCTTTTCTACATTACGACCTGTATTTCGCGAACACCACTCTTCTAGGTAATCCTACCATCGCCAAACATAAGGGGTGTTATCTATTTATCTCATACTAATTTCCCGAAATACTGATCAACTTTATACCTATAACTGCTGTTCTGTTTATTCCTTACTATAGGCTGATATTTTTTATGTGTGCGCTAATAACAGTAAAAGCTAATTTCCGTTGAAATTGGGGTATCATAAATAAATCGTCATGTATTCTCCATCAGCGTGCCGATAAAGCACGCGGTAATTTTGCAGAATTTGCATTTTATCGTGCACGGCTATAGAGGAATGAGACAGGCGTCTGCATTAACCGCATAGCGGAAAGGGAAAGAAATTGTTTAAAGTCCTAATGGTTTTTTACGTAACACGCAAACAATAAATAATTTGGGACCGAGATGTGAGATATCAGGGCGGAATTAAGAACAATTGCTTTCCTGGTTTACTCTGATAATAAATTAAAATATTTGGTAATAAGGGATCCGCGCAGGCGATAAAAACATTACCTTACCTTACAGGATTTCTGGTTCGTGTGATGTAGCCAACTGTCACTGAATCTGCTAAACGGAATAAATGTTTTATAAATTACTTACGGTCCGTTCCAACTTCGTTCAGGTTCAATAATTAATGACTAAGCCCAAACATTTGACATATAGTCTATGTCCATCCGGAATGATGTACCTTTCAAATGGTAAAATATGTTTTTAAATAGGTGCCGCGGTTTCCGAAGTTAATCTCCGTATCTCCGTATCTGCCTACACAAACTGACAAAATTCGTCCTCTGTCTTTATAATATTAGATGGTGATATTATACATTTAATATAGATACATCGTAGGAATTACAAAATAACTAAATGATTTGTTCACTACGTCGAAAATAACGTTTACAGAATAAAGAAACTGATACTGGCTGGTACAGCAAAAGAAAATGGATAACCGCCGTGACGTCACTTGTTTTTGTAATGTCGTCACGTGGATTGAGACAATGTGGAGAGATGTGATGATTTAGCGCTCAGTATTGTTTAAGAAGTGGATCGAATCACTGGTCCAACACGAAACTTCAGGATTGATAGACTTCCTGTTACTGTATCCTTGGTAATAGCCATTTCTAACACACTGTTACTGTATCTTTGGTAATACTGCTAGCCATTTCTACCGTTGTCATATTTATTTATCCTTTTCAATCCTTTTAGGTATAATTTTTCCTTTCTGATTCTTGGTACTAGTTGTTAGGATAATTAAAATGCCTATCATATGTTGCAAAGTAATTATATGATTTAAACTTAGGTATCGTTAAGTGTTTTTGATTACAATTTCAAGAACTTCTGTATTCTATAACAATTATATCCACCATCTTTATCTTCGAAAACAACATACCATCGAAAGTTTCTTTTTTTTTTCAATTCAGTCCACCAGCGCCGTTCCGGCCATAACGTTAACGCTTATTTTTACTTCCATTCAGCCCAGATCAATGTTTCACATTCACAATTCACAATTTCACAATGATCACAATGCTTACTTTTACAAAAAAAATGTGGATTATTTGTAAATCTTTAGGTAAAACTGGACTTTTAAGTTTTATGTATTAAAGTCTTTTGTCTAAAATAATTACCTTAACACTAGAAATAAAAATTTGTATATATGTAGGATTTTAATAAATCAAATGTAATGTAATGTGTGTACAAGTATCCGAGAAAGATGAATGATTGTAAGGAGTGACCGGTGATTGAATGGAAGCTGATTGGAGCGCTGTAAAGAATGACCGGTCACTTCCGTTACTGCTCTTGTAGCAGACGGACCCCTCCGACATACTCTCGAGTAAGTCCTTCACTTTTTCGACTGTATTTACTGTGCCGTCGAAACCGATCGACCGCGACTTATT